>JAKUDI010000494.1:7500-100610 GCA_022702515.1 Ilyophis sp. 1 JC-2022
CTGACACTGGTAATCACACACTTACACTGGTACACTACACACTGACACTGGTACACACACACTTACACTGCTACACTACACACTGACACTGGTACACACTGACACTGGTACACTACACACTGACACTGGTACACACACACTTACACTGGTACACTACACACTGACACTGGTACACACACACTTACACTGCTACACTACACACTGACACTGGTACACACCCACACTGACACTGGTACACTATACACTGACACTGGTACACTACACACTGACACTGGTACACACCCACACTGACACTGGTACACTACACACTGACACTGGTACACACACACTTACACTGGTACACTACACACTGACACTGGTACACACACACTTACACTGGTACACTACACACTGACACTGCTACACACCCACACTGACACTGGTACACTACACACTGACACTGGTACACACACACTTACACTGGTACACTACACACTGACACTGGTACACACACACTTACACTGCTACACTACACACTGACACTGGTACACACCCACACTGACACTGGTACACTACACACTGACACTGGTACACACACACTTACACTGGTACACATACACACTTACACTGGTAGACATATACACTTACACTGGTACACACCCACACTGACACTGGTACACACACACTTACACTGGTACACTACACACTGACACTGGTACACACACACTTACACTGGTACACTCCACACTGACACTGGTACACACACACTTACACTGGTACACACACACACTGACACTGGTACACTACACACTGACACTGGTACACACACACTTACACTGGTACACTACACACTGACACTGGTACACACAAACTTACACTGGTACACTCCACACTGACACTGGTACACACACTGACACTGGTACACGACACACTGACACTGGTACACACACACTTACACTGGTACACTACACACTGACACTGGTACACACACACTTACACTGGTACACTACACACTGACACTGGTACACTACACACTGACACTGGTACACACACACATACACTGGTGCACACACACTTACACTGGTACACACACACTTACACTGGTACACACACACTTACACTGGTACACACCCACACTGACACTGGTACACACACACATACACTGGTACACACCCACACTGACACTGGTACACTACACACTGACACTGGTACACTACACACTGACACTGGTACACACACACTGACACTGGTACACACACACATACACTGGTACACACCCACACTGAGACTGGTACACTACACTCTGACACTGGTACACTACACACTGACACTGGTACACACACACATACACTGGTACACTACACACTTACACTGGTACACTACACACTGACACTGGTACACTACACACTGACACTGGTACACACACATACACTGGTACACACCCACACTGACACTGGTACACTACACACTGACACTGGTACACACCCACAATGAAACTGGTACACTACACACTTACACTGGTAGACATATACACTTACACTGGTACACACACACATACACTGGTACACACCCACACTGACACTGGTACCCTACACACTGACACTGGTACACATCCACACTGACACTGGTACACTACACACTGACACTGGTACACACACACATACACTGGTACACACCCACACTGACACTGGTACACTACACAGTGACACTGCTACACACCCACACTGACACTGGTACACTACACACTTACACTGGTACACTACACACTGACATTGGTACACTACACAGTTACACTGGTACACTACACACTTACTCTGGTACACACACACACACTGACACTGGTACACTACACACTGACATTGGTACACTACACACTTACACTGGTACACTACACACACACTGACACTGGTACACACACACACACTGACACTGGTACACACACACTTACACTGGTACACACACACACTGACACTGGTACACTACACACTGACACTGGTACACACACACTTACACTGGTACACACTGACACTGGTACACTACACACTGACACCGTTACACACCCACACTGACACTGGTACACTACACACTTACACTGGTACACTACACACTTACACTGGTACACTACACACATACACTGGTACACACCCACACTGACACTGGTACACTACACACTGACACTGGTACACAGCCACACTGACACTGGTACACTACACACTTACACTGGTACACTACACACTTACACTGGTACACTACACACTTACACTGGTACACACCCACACTGACACTGGTACACTACACACTTACACTGGTACACTACACACTTACACTGGTACACACCCACACTGACACTGGTACACTACACACTTACACTGGTACACTACACACTTACACTGGTACACTACACACTTACACTGGTACACACCCACACTGACATTGGTACATTACACACTTACACTGGTACACTACACACTTACACTGGTACACACCCACACTGACACTGGTACACTACACACTTACATTGGTACACTACACACTTACACTGGTACACTACACACTTACACTGGTACACACCCACACTGACACTGGTACACACCCACACTGACATTGGTACACTACACACTTACACTGGTACACTACACACTTACACTGGTACACACCCACACTGACACTGGTACACTACACACTTACACTGGTACACTACAAACTTACACTGGTACACTACACACTTACACTGGTGCACACCCACACTGACACTGGTACACACCCACACTGACACTGGTACACTACACACTTACACTGGTACTCTACAAACTTACACTTGTACACTACACACTTACACTGGTACACACCCACACTGACACTGGTACACACCCACACTGACACTGGTACACAGCCACACTGACACTGGTACACACACACTTACACTGGTACACACCCACACTGACACTGGTACACTACACACTTACACTGGTACACTACACACTTACACTGGTACACTACACACTTACACTGGTACACACCCACACTGACACTGGTACACTACACACTTACACTGGTACACTACACACTTACACTGGTACACTACACACTTACACTGGTACACACCCACACTGACATTGGTACATTACACACTTACACTGGTACACTACACACTTACACTGGTACAGACCCACACTGACACTGGTACACTACACACTTACACTGGTACACTACACACTTACACTGGTACACTACACACTTACACTGGTACACACCCACACTGACACTGGTACACACCCACACTGACATTGGTACACTACACACTTACACTGGTACACTACACACTTACACTGGTACACACCCACACTGACACTGGTACACTACACACTTACACTGGTACACTACAAACTTACACTGGTACACTACACACTTACACTGGTGCACACCCACACTGACACTGGTACACACCCACACTGACACTGGTACACACACACTTACACTGGTACACACACACTTACACTGGTACACACCCACACTGACACTGGTACACACACACTTACACTGGTACACACACACTTACACTGGTACACACCCACACTTACACTGGTACACACACACTTACACTGGTACACACCCACACTGACACTGGTACACAGCCACACTGACACTGGTACACACACACTTACACTGGTACACACCCACACGGACACTGGTACACACCCACACTGACACTGGTACACTACACACTTACACTGGTACACACACACTTACACTGGTACACACCCACACTGACATTGGTACACTACACACTTACACTGGTACACTACACACTTACACTGGTACACTACACACTTACACTGGTACACACACACTTACACTGGTACACACCCACACTGACACTGGTACACATACACACTTACAGTAGTGCACATACACACTTACACTGGTACACATACACACTTACAGTAGTGCACACCCACACTGACACTGGTACACTACACACTTACACTGGTACACTACACACTTACACTGGTACACTACACACTTACACTGGTACACTACACACTTACACTGGTACACTACACACTTACACTGGTACACACACACTTACACTGGTACACACCCACACTGACACTGGTACACATACACACTTACAGTAGTGCACATACACACTTACACTGGTACACATACACACTTACACTGGTACACATACACACTTACAGTAGTGCACACCCACACTGACACTGGTACACTACACACTTACACTGGTACACATACACACTTACACTGGTACACACCCACACTGACATTGGTACACTACACACTTACACTGGTACACTACACACTTACACTGGTACACTACACACTTACACTGGTACACACACACTTACACTGGTACACACCCACACTGACACTGGTACACATACACACTTACAGTAGTACACATACACACTTACAGTAGTGCACATACACACTTACACTGGTAAACATACACACTTACACTGGTACACATACACACTTACACTGGTACACATACACACTTACACTGGTACACATACACACTTACAGTAGTACACATACACACTTACAGTAGTGCACATACACACTTACACTGGTAAACATACACACTTACACTGGTACACATACACACTTACACTGGTACACATACACACTTACACTGGTACACATACACACTTACACTGGTACACATACACACTTACACTGGTAGACATACACACTTACACTGGTACACATACACACTTACACTGGTACACATACACACTTACACTGGTACACATACACACTTACAGTAGTACACATACACACTTACAGTAGTGCACATACACACTTACACTGGTGCACATACACACTTACACTGGTACACATACACACTTACACTGGTACACATACACACTTACACTGGTACACATACACACTTACACTGGTACACATACACACTTACACTAGTACACATACACACTTACACTGGTACACATACACACTTACACTGGTACACATACACACTTACACTGGTACACATACACACTTACACTGGTACACATACACACTTACACTGGTACACATACACACTTACACTAGTACACATACACACTTACACTGGTACACATACACACTTACACTGGTACACATACACACTTACACTGGTACACATACACACTTACACTGGTACACATACACACTTACACTAGTACACATACACACTTACACTGGTACACATACACACTTACACTGGTACACATACACACTTACACTGGTACACATACACACTTACACTGGTACACATACACACTTACACTGGTACACATACACACTTACACTGGTACACATACACACTTACACTGGTAAACATACACACTTACACTGGTACACATACACACTTACACTGGTAAACATACACACTTACACTAGTACACATACACACTTACAGTAGTGCACATACACACTTACACTGGTACACATACACACTTACACTGGTAAACATACACACTTACACTAGTACACATACACACTTACAGTAGTGCACATACACACTTACACTGGTACACATACACACTTACACTGGTACACATACACACTTACACTGGTACACATACACACTTACACTGGTAAACATACACACTTACACTAGTACACATACACACTTACAGTAGTGCACATACACACTTACACTGGTACACATACACACTTACACTGGTAAACATACACACACACTAGTACACATACACACTTACAGTAGTGCACATACACACTTACACTGGTACACATACACACTTACACTGGTAAACATACACACTTACACTAGTACACATACACACTTACACTGGTACACATACACACTTACACTGGTACACATACACACTTACACTGGTAAACATACACACTTACACTGGTACACATACACACTTACACTGGTAAACATACACACTTACACTGGTACACATACACACTTACACTGGTAAACATACACACTTACACTGGTACACATACACACTTACAGTGGTACACATACACACTTACACTGGTACACATACACACTTACACTGGTACACATACACACTTACACTGGTACACATACACACTTACACTGGTAAACATACACACTTACACTGGTAAACATACACACTTACACTGGTACACATACACACTTACACTGGTAAACATACACACTTACACTGGTACACATACACACTTACACTGGTAAACATACACACTTACACTGGTAAACATACACACTTACACTGGTAAACATACACACTTACACTGGTAAACATACACACTTACACTGGTACACATACACACTTACACTGGTAAACATACACACTTACACTGGTAAACATACACACTTACACTGGTACACATACACACTTACACTGGTACACATACACACTTACACTGGTACACATACACACTTACACTGGTACACATACACACTTACACTGGTACACATACACACTTACACTGGTAAACATACACACTTACACTGGTAAACATACACACTTACACTGGTACACATACACACTTACACTGGTAAACATACACACTTACACTGGTACACATACACACTTACACTGGTAGACATACACACTTACACTGGTACACATACACACTTACACTGGTAGACATACACACTTACACTGGTACACATACACACTTACACTGGTACACATACACACTTACACTGGTACACATACACACTTACACTGGTAAACATACACACTTACACTGGTACACATACACACTTACACTGGTACACATACACACTTACACTGGTACACATACACACTTACACTGGTAAACATACACACTTACACTGGTAAACATACACACTTACACTGGTAAACATACACACTTACACTGGTACACATACACACTTACACTGGTAAACATACACACTTACACTGGTAAACATACACACTTACACTGGTACACATACACACTTACACTGGTACACATACACACTTACACTGGTAAACATACACACTTACACTGGTACACATACACACTTACACTGGTAAACATACACACTTACACTGGTACACATACACACTTACACTGGTAGACATACACACTTACACTGGTACACATACACACTTACACTGGTACACATACACACTTACACTGGTACACATACACACTTACACTGGTACACATACACACTTACACTGGTACACATACACACTTACACTGGTAGACATACACACTTACACTGGTACACATACGCACTTACACTGGTACACATACACACTTACACTGGTACACATACACACTTACAGTAGTGCACATACACACTTACACTGGTACACATACACACTTACACTAGTACACATACACACTTACAGTAGTGCACATACACACTTACACTGGTACACATACACACTTACACTGGTAAACATACACACTTACACTGGTACACATACACACTTACACTGGTACACATACACACTTACACTGGTACACATACACACTTACACTGGTAAACATACACACTTACACTGGTAAACATACACACTTACACTGGTAAACATACACACTTACACTGGTACACATACACACTTACACTGGTAAACATACACACTTACACTGGTAAACATACACACTTACACTGGTACACATACACACTTACACTGGTACACATACACACTTACACTGGTACACATACACACTTACACTGGTACACATACACACTTACACTGGTACACATACACACTTACACTGGTACACATACACACTTACACTGGTAAACATACACACTTACACTGGTAAACATACACACTTACACTGGTACACATACACACTTACACTGGTAAACATACACACTTACACTGGTACACATACACACTTACACTGGTAAACATACACACTTACACTGGTACACATACACACTTACACTGGTAAACATACACACTTACACTGGTACACATACACACTTACACTGGTACACATACACACTTACACTGGTAAACATACACACTTACACTGGTAAACATACACACTTACACTGGTACACATACACACTTACACTGGTAAACATACACACTTACACTGGTACACATACACACTTACACTGGTACACATACACACTTACACTGGTACACATACACACTTACACTGGTACACATACACACTTACACTGGTACACATACACACTTACAGTAGTGCACATACACACTTACACTGGTACACATACACACTTACACTAGTACACATACACACTTACAGTAGTGCACATACACACTTATACTGGTACACATACACACTTACACTGGTAAACATACACACTTACACTGGTAGACATACACACTTACACTGGTACACAGACACACTTACACTGGTACACAGACACACTTACACTGGTACACATTTACACTGGTACACATACACACTTACAGTAGTACACATACACACTTCCACTGGTACACATACACACTTACACTGGTACACATACACACTTACAGTAGTACACATACACACTTACACTGGTACACATACACACTTACACTGGTACACAGACACACTTACACTGGTACACAGACACACTTACACTGGTACACATTTACACTGGTACACATACACACTTACAGTAGTACACATACACACTTCCACTGGTACACAGACACACTTACACTGGTACACAGACACACTTACACTGGTACACATTTACACTGGTACACATACACACTTACAGTAGTACACATACACACTTCCACTGGTACACATACACACTTACACTGGTACACATACACACTTACACTGGTACACATACACACTTACAGTAGTACACATACACACTTACACTGGTACACATACACACTTACAGTGCTACACATACACACTTACAGTAGTACACATACACAGGCTTTAGACTCCTAAATCTTGTTTTGTATAAAGGAACAGCATGGTCGGGACATGTTGTGAATGTCACATTGAAAGCTAGTGTGATAGAGGCAGGCATAGACTGGCCATCGGGACTTTTTATAATTATAATAAATATATATATTTATTTTTTTACTCGACTGGCCCGACTTTGTCTCTCATCTGAACACTGGCCAATCATATGATATCCTACTACGGTCCACCTAGAGTCCCTATATAGAGAGAGAAGCGACATAGAGGGTCCGGAAAAATCTAGTCACGTGATTGCGTGGAGCCATTTTGAGTCCATCGCGGACAGGATCAGGATCAGGATCGGACGCATATCGGTCAGCGTTTTAACTTTCCCGCTGTACGCAGCGTTCTCATTCGTGTTTTACATCGATTTTACGACAAAATGACAGGTTGTAGCGCCTGTGGGTGCACAAATAGAACGGAGAAGGGATTCAAGATGTATAGATTTCCATCAGATGCTAAAAGACGGAAAATCTGGGAGAACAGAGTCAGTCGTGTTGGATGGAAAGCAACTTCTTCGTCAGTTCTCTGCCAGGTTTTTCTATCTTTCTAATCAAAATTGCAATAAACTATACTCAGAAAGTTTCTTAGGAGAAACATATTATGCAGATTACTCCGTTCATTGGGGTGGAGGTGTAAACATAAAATATAAAAATAGAAACATTTAAATATAGTAATGGAAGAGGGGTAATGGAGTATTTCTCTTTTGTAAAAATTAAATGAGGTTTATTTAATATAAATATTAAATTTTTTATTTTTATTTTTTTAAGTACGTGTACATGCTTGTTTAATTTCAAAATGTAATTTTTTGTGTGCCTGCCAATGCGGAGAGCCTCTCAACAGAATTGATCAATTATTTTAGGCAATCCCCAGGCATTGGCTGGTGTGTCTTTTTCTTTTTCATTGTTCTGTAATGTGGTTCTATTTTGTCATACCTTGACATTGTTCTGTATATATTTCTGATTTCATGCCTGAAAATTAAATAAATAAATAAATAAATAAATAAATAAATAAATAAATAAATAAATAAATAAATAACATTGTATTGTACATGTACATGTATAAGCAGGGAGGTGAGAGTTCGAGTCTCGCTCTCGCCTCCTTGAAATTAAAATTAGGCTGAAATAAGCAGCACGTGTACCTGTCTAGTTCATTCCTTCTTTGTCATGGTTCTAAATGTCTGTGACTGTTAAATCACAACCAGCTCTGTGATTTTCTTTTTTATCATATGGCTCTTAGTTGTCATAAATCTTCTATTTTGTCATCTTCACATAATTTGTTCATTATCAACATGGAAAAGACCATTCCCATCTCTCATACATAGAGAACATAATGGAATACACGGTTCAATGCACTAGCGCCATACGGCGGCTCCGCACTGAATGGACTCAAAATGGCGTCAAATCGTTAGTTGTCGCTACTCTCTCTATAAAGGGACTCTATGCAGGACAGGTGAACTCACTAATTACCAAGACGAAAGCAAAACCCGTAGCGGAACACAGACAAATCCGATGGATTACCGGTAAAAGCAAAAAGATAAATCTGTAGATAAATCTCATTAGTGTTTGGCTGTAGGTAAATCTCAGCAGTGTTTGGCTGTAGGTAAATATCAGCAGTGTTTGACTGTAGATAAATCTCAGCAGTGTTTGGCTGTAGATAAATCTCAGTTGTGTTTGGCTGTAGGTAAATCTCAGCAGTGTTTGGCTGTAGATAAATCTCAGTAGTGTTTGGCTGTAAGTAAATCTCAGCAGTGTTTGGCTGTAGGTAAATCCCAGCAGTGTTTGACTGTAGGTAAGTCTCAGCAGTGTTTTGCTGTAGGTAAATCTCAGCAGTGTGTGGCTGTAGGTAAATCTCTGCAGTATTTGGCTGTAGATAAATCTCAGCAGTGTTTTGCTGTAGGTAAATCTCAGCAGTGTGTGGCTGTAGGTAAATCTCTGCAGCATTTGGCTGTAGATAAATCTCAGCAGTGTTTTGCTGTAGGTAAATCTCAGCAGTGTTTGGCTGTAGGTAAATTTCAGCAGTGTTTGACTGTAGGTAAATCTCAGCAGTGTTTGACTGTAGGTAAGTCTCAGCAGTGTTTGGCTGAAGGTAAATCTCAGCAGTGCTTGGCTCTCGGTACATCTCAGCAGTGTGTGGCTGTAGGTAAATCTCTGCAGTATTTGGCTGTAGATAAATCTCAGCAGTGTTTTGCTGTAGGTAAATATGAGCAGTGTTTGGCTGTAGCTAAATATGAGCAGTGTTTGGCTGTAGGTAAATCTCAGCAGTGTTTGGCTGTAGGTATATATCAGCAGTTTTTGACTGTAGGTAAATCTCAGCAGAGTTTGGCTGTAAGTAAATCTCAGTAGTGTTTGGCTGTAGGTAAATCGCAGCAGTGTTTGGCTGTAGGTACATCTCAGTAGTGTTTGGCTGTCGGTAATTCTCAGCAGTGTCTGGTTGTAGGTATATCTCAGCAGTGTTTGGCTGTAGATAAATCTCAGCAGTGTTTGGCTGTAGGTAAATCTCAGCAGTTTTTCGATGTAGGTATATCTCAGCAGTGTTTGACTGGAGGTAAATCTCAGCAGTGTTTGGCTGTAGGTACATCTCAGTAGTGTTTGGCTGTCGGTAATTATCAGCAGTGTCTGGTTGTAGGTATATCTCAGCAGTGTTTGACAGTAGGTAAATGTCAGCAGAGTTTGGCTGTAAGTAAATCTCAGTAGTGTTTGGCTGTAGGTAAATCTCAGCAGTGTTTGGCTGTAGGTAAATCTCAGCAGTGTTTGGCTGTAGATAAATCTCAGCAGTGTTTGGCTGTAGATAAATCTCAGAAGTGTTTAGCTGTAGGTAAATCTCAGCAGTGTTTGGCTGTAGATAAATCTCAGCAGTGTTTGGCTGTAGATAAATCTCAGCAGTGTTTGGCAGTAGGTACATCTCAGTAGTGTTTGGCTGTCGGTAATTCTCAGCAGTGTTTGGTTGTAGGTAAATCTCAGCAGTGTTTGGCTGTAGATAAATCTCAGAAGTGTTTGGCTGTAGGTAAATCTAAGCGGTTTTTGGATGAAGGTAAATCTCAGTAGTGTTTGACTGTAGGTAAATCTCAGCAGTGTTTGGCTGTAGATAAATCTCAGCAGTGTTTGACTGTAGCTAAATCTCAGCAGTGTTTGACGGTAGATAAATCTCAGTAGTGTTTGGCTGGAGGTAAATATCAGCAGTGTTTGGCTGTAGGTAAATCTCAGCAGTGTTTGGCTGTAGATAAATCTCATTAGTGTTTGGCTGTAGGTAAATCTCAGCAGTGTTTGGCTGTAGGTAAATATCAGCAGTGTTTGACTGTAGATAAATCTCAGCAGTGTTTGGCTGTAGATAAATCTCAGTTGTGTTTGGCTGTAGGTAAATCTCAGCAGTGTTTGGCTGTAGATAAATCTCAGTAGTGTTTGGCTGTAAGTAAATCTCAGCAGTGTTTGGCTGTAGGTAAATCCCAGCAGTGTTTGACTGTAGGTAAGTCTCAGCAGTGTTTTGCTGTAGGTAAATCTCAGCAGTGTGTGGCTGTAGGTAAATCTCTGCAGTATTTGGCTGTAGATAAATCTCAGCAGTGTTTTGCTGTAGTTAAATCTCAGCAGTGTGTGGCTGTAGGTAAATCTCTGCAGCATTTGGCTGTAGATAAATCTCAGCAGTGTTTTGCTGTAGGTAAATCTCAGCAGTGTTTGGCTGTAGGTAAATTTCAGCAGTGTTTGACTGTAGGTAAATCTCAGCAGTGTTTGACTGTAGGTAAGTCTCAGCAGTGTTTGGCTGAAGGTAAATCTCAGCAGTGCTTGGCTCTCGGTACATCTCAGCAGTGTGTGGCTGTAGGTAAATCTCTGCAGTATTTGGCTGTAGATAAATCTCAGCAGTGTTTTGCTGTAGGTAAATATGAGCAGTGTTTGGCTGTAGCTAAATATGAGCAGTGTTTGGCTGTAGGTAAATCTCAGCAGTGTTTGGCTGTAGGTATATATCAGCAGTTTTTGACTGTAGGTAAATCTCAGCAGAGTTTGGCTGTAAGTAAATCTCAGTAGTGTTTGGCTGTAGGTAAATCGCAGCAGTGTTTGGCTGTAGGTACATCTCAGTAGTGTTTGGCTGTCGGTAATTCTCAGCAGTGTCTGGTTGTAGGTATATCTCACCAGTGTTTGGCTGTAGATAAATCTCAGCAGTGTTTGGCTGTAGGTAAATCTCAGCAGTTTTTCGATGTAGGTAAATCTCAGCAGTGTTTGACTGGAGGTAAATCTCAGCAGTGTTTGACTGTAGGTAAGTCTCAGCAGTGTTTGACAGTAGGTAAATCTCAGCAGTGTTTGGCTGTAGGTAAATATCAGCAGTGTTTAGCTGTAGGTAAATCTCAGTATTGTTTGGCTGTAGGTCCATCTCAGCAGTGTGTGGCTGTAGGTAAGTCTCAGCAGTGTTTGACTGTAGGTAAGTCTCAGCAGTGTGTGGCTGTAGATAAATCTCAGCAGTGTTTCGCTGTAGGTAAATCTCAGCAGTGTTTCGCTGTAGGTAAATATGAGCAGTGTTTCGCTGTAGGTAAATCTCAGCAGTGTTTGGCTGTAGGTAAATATGAGCAGTGTTTCGCTGTAGGTAAATCTCAGCAGTGTTTGGCTGTAGGTAAATATCAGCAGTTTTTGACAGTAGGTAAATCTCAGCAGAGTTTGGCTGTAAGTAAATCTCAGTAGTGTTTGGCTGTAGGTAAATCTCAGCAGTGTTTGGCTGTAGATAAATCTCAGCAGTTTTTGGATGTAGGTAAATCTCAGCAGTGTTTGACTGTAGGTAAATCTCAGCAGTGTTTGGCTGTAGATACATCTCAGCAGTGTTTGACTGTAGGTAAATCTCAGCAGTGTTTGGCTGTAGGTAAATCTCAGCAGTGTTTGGTTGTAGGTACATATCAGCAGTTTTTGACTGTAGGTAAATCTCATCAGAGTTTGGCTGTAAGTAAATATCAGTAGTGTTTGGCTGTAGGTAAATCTCAGCAGTGTTTGGCTGTAGGTACATCTCAGTAGTGTTTGGCTGTCGGTAATTCTCAGCAGTGTTTGGTTGTAGGTAAATCTCAGCAGTGTTTGGCTGTAGATAAATCTCAGAAGTGTTTTGCTGTAGGTAAATATGGGCAGTGTTTGGCTGTAGCTAAATATGAGCAGTGTTTGGCTGTAGGTAAATCTCAGCAGTGTTTGGCTGTAGGTATATATCAGCAGTTTTTGACTGTAGGTAAATCTCAGCAGAGTTTGGCTGTAAGTAAATCTCAGTAGTGTTTGGCTGTAGGTAAATCGCAGCAGTGTTTGGCTGTAGGTACATCTCAGTAGTGTTTGGCTGTCGGTAATTCTCAGCAGTGTCTGGTTGTAGGTATATCTCAGCAGTGTTTGGCTGTAGATAAATCTCAGCAGTGTTTGGCTGTAGGTAAATCTCAGCAGTTTTTCGATGTAGGTAAATCTCAGCAGTGTTTGACTGGAGGTAAATCTCAGCAGTGTTTGGCTGTAGGTACATCTCAGTAGTGTTTGGCTGTCGGTAATTCTCAGCAGTGTCTGGTTGTAGGTATATCTCAGCAGTGTTTGACAGTAGGTAAATCTCAGCAGAGTTTGGCTGTAAGTAAATCTCAGTAGTGTTTGGCTGTAGGTAAATCTCAGCAGTGTTTGGCTGTAGGTAAATCTCAGCAGTGTTTGGCTGTAGATAAATCTCAGCAGTGTTTGGCTGTAGATAAATCTCAGAAGTGTTTAGCTGTAGGTAAATCTCAGCAGTGTTTGGCTGTAGATAAATCTCAGCAGTGTTTGGCTGTAGATAAATCTCAGCAGTGTTTGGCAGTAGGTACATCTCAGTAGTGTTTGGCTGTCGGTAATTCTCAGCAGTGTTTGGTTGTAGGTAAATCTCAGCAGTGTTTGGCTGTAGATAAATCTCAGAAGTGTTTGGCTGTAGGTAAATCTAAGCGGTTTTTGGATGAAGGTAAATCTCAGTAGTGTTTGACTGTAGGTAAATCTCAGCAGTGTTTGGCTGTAGATAAATCTCAGCAGTGTTTGACTGTAGCTAAATCTCAGCAGTGTTTGACGGTAGATAAATCTCAGTAGTGTTTGGCTGGAGGTAAATCTCAGCAGTGTTTGGCTGTAGGTAAATCTCAGCAGTGTTTGGCTGTAGATAAATCTCATTAGTGTTTGGCTGTAGGTAAATCTCAGCAGTGTTTGGCTGTAGGTAAATATCAGCAGTGTTTGACTGTAGATAAATCTCAGCAGTGTTTGGCTGTAGATAAATCTCAGTTGTGTTTGGCTGTAGGTAAATCTCAGCAGTGTTTGGCTGTAGATAAATCTCAGTAGTGTTTGGCTGTAAGTAAATCTCAGCAGTGTTTGGCTGTAGGTAAATCCCAGCAGTGTTTGACTGTAGGTAAGTCTCAGCAGTGTTTTGCTGTAGGTAAATCTCAGCAGTGTGTGGCTGTAGGTAAATCTCTGCAGTATTTGGCTGTAGATAAATCTCAGCAGTGTTTTGCTGTAGGTAAATCTCAGCAGTGTGTGGCTGTAGGTAAATCTCTGCAGCATTTGGCTGTAGATAAATCTCAGCAGTGTTTTGCTGTAGGTAAATCTCAGCAGTGTTTGGCTGTAGGTAAATTTCAGCAGTGTTTGACTGTAGGTAAATCTCAGCAGTGTTTGACTGTAGGTAAGTCTCAGCAGTGTTTGGCTGAAGGTAAATCTCAGCAGTGCTTGGCTCTCGGTACATCTCAGCAGTGTGTGGCTGTAGGTAAATCTCTGCAGTATTTGGCTGTAGATAAATCTCAGCAGTGTTTTGCTGTAGGTAAATATGAGCAGTGTTTGGCTGTAGCTAAATATGAGCATTGTTTGGCTGTAGGTAAATCTCAGCAGTGTTTGGCTGTAGGTATATATCAGCAGTTTTTGACTGTAGGTAAATCTCAGCAGAGTTTGGCTGTAAGTAAATCTCAGTAGTGTTTGGCTGTAGGTAAATCTCAGCAGTGTTTGGCTGAAGGTACATCTCAGTAGTGTTTGGCTGTCGGTAATTCTCAGCAGTGTTTGGTTGTAGGTATATCTCAGCAGTGTTTGGCTGTAGATAAATCTCAGCAGTGTTTGGCTGTAGGTAAATCTCAGCAGTTTTTCGATGTAGGTAAATCTCAGCAGTGTTTGACTGGAGGTCAATCTCAGCAGTGTTTGACTGTAGGTAAGTCTCAGCAGTGTTTGACTGTAGGTAAATCTCAGCAGTGTTTGGCTGTAGGTAAATATCAGCAGTGTTTAGCTGTAGGTAAATCTCAGTATTGTTTGGCTGTAGGTCCATCTCAGCAGTGTGTGGCTGTAGGTAAGTCTCAGCTGTGTTTGACTGTAGGTAAGTCTCAGCAGTGTGTGGCTGTAGATAAATCTCAGCAGTGTTTCGCTGTAGGTAAATCTCAGCAGTGTTTCGCTGTAGGTAAATATGAGCAGTGTTTCGCTGTAGGTAAATCTCAGCAGTGTTTGGCTGTAGGTAAATATGAGCAGTGTTTCGCTGTAGGTAAATCTCAGCAGTGTTTGGCTGTAGGTAAATATCAGCAGTCTTTGACAGTAGGTAAATCTCAGCAGAGTTTGGCTGTAAGTAAATCTCAGTAGTGTTTGGCTGTAGGTAAATCTCAGCAGTGTTTGGCTGTAGATAAATCTCAGCAGTTTTTGGATGTAGGTAAATCTCAGCAGTGTTTGACTGTAGGTAAATCTCAGCAGTGTTTGGCTGTAGATACATCTCAGCAGTGTTTGACTGTAGGTAAATCTCAGCAGTGTTTGGCTGTAGGTAAATCTCAGCAGTGTTTGGTTGTAGGTACATATCAGCAGTTTTTGACTGTAGGTAAATCTCATCAGAGTTTGGCTGTAAGTAAATATCAGTAGTGTTTGGCTGTAGGTAAATCTCAGCAGTGTTTGGCTGTAGGTACATCTCAGTAGTGTTTGGCTGTCGGTAATTCTCAGCAGTGTTTGGTTGTAGGTATATCTCAGCAGTGTTTGGCTGTAGATAAATCTCAGCAGTGTTTGGCTGTAGGTAAATCTCAGCAGTTTTTCGATGTAGGTAAATCTCAGCAGTGTTTGACTGGAGGTAAATCTCAGCAGTGTTTGACTGTAGGTAAGTCTCAGCAGTGTTTGACTGTAGGTAAATCTCAGCAGTGTTTGGCTGTAGGTAAATATCAGCAGTGTTTAGCTGTAGGTAAATCTCAGTATTGTTTGGCTGTAGGTCCATCTCAGCAGTGTGTGGCTGTAGGTAAGTCTCAGTAGTGTTTGACTGTAGGTAAGTCTCAGCAGTGTGTGGCTGTAGATAAATCTCAGCAGTGTTTCGCTGTAGGTAAATCTCAGCAGTGTTTCGCTGTAGGTAAATATGAGCAGTGTTTCGCTGTAGGTAAATCTCAGCAGTGTTTGGCTGTAGGTAAATATGAGCAGTGTTTCGCTGTAGGTAAATCTCAGCAGTGTTTGGCTGTAGGTAAATATCAGCAGTTTTTGACAGTAGGTAAATCTCAGCAGAGTTTGGCTGTAAGTAAATCTCAGTAGTGTTTGGCTGGAGGTAAATCTCAGCAGTGTTTGGCTGTAGATAAATCTCAGCAGTTTTTGGATGTAGGTAAATCTCAGCAGTGTTTGACTGTAGGTAAATCTCAGCAGTGTTTGGCTGTAGATACATCTCAGCAGTGTTTGACTGTAGGTAAATCTCAGCAGTGTTTGGCTGTAGGTAAATCTCAGCAGTGTTTGGTTGTAGGTACATATCAGCAGTTTTTGACTGTAGGTAAATCTCATCAGAGTTTGGCTGTAAGTAAATATCAGTAGTGTTTGGCTGTAGGTAAATCTCAGCTGTGTTTGGCTGTAGGTACATCTCAGTAGTGTTTGGCTGTCAGTAATTCTCAGCAGTGTTTGGTTGTAGGTAAATCTCAGCAGTGTTTGGCTGTAGATAAATCTCAGAAGTGTTTGGCTGTAGGTAAATCTAAGCGGTTTTTGGATGAAGGTAAATCTCAGTAGTGTTTGACTGTAGGTAAATCTCAGCAGTGTTTGGCTGTAGATAAATCTCAGCAGTGTTTGACTGTAGCTAAATCTCAGCAGTGTTTGACGGTAGATAAATCTCAGTAGTGTTTGGCTGGAGGTAAATCTCGGCAGTGTTTGGCTGTAGGTAAATCTCAGCAGTGTTTGGCTGTAGATAAATCTCAGTAGTGTTTGGCTGTAGGTAAATCTCAGCAGTGTTTGGCTGTAGGTAAATCTCAGCAGTGTTTGGCTGTAGATAAATCTCAGCAGTGTTTGGCTGTAGATAAATCTCAGTTGTGTTTGGCTGTAGGTAAATCTCAGCAGTGTTTGGCTGTAGATAAATCTCAGTAGTGTTTGGCTGTAGGTAAATCTCAGCAGTGTTTGGCTGTAGGTAAATCCCAGCAGTGTTTGACTGTAGGTAAGTCTCAGCAGTGTTTTGCTGTAGGTAGATCTCAGCAGTGTGTGGCTGTAGGTAAATCTCTGCAGTATTTGGCTGTAGATAAATCTCAGCAGTGTTTTGCTGTAGATAAATCTCAGCAGTGTTTTGCTGTAGGTAAATCTCAGCAGTGTTTGGCTGTAGGTAAATTTCAGCAGTGTTTGACTGTAGGTAAATCTCAGCAGTGTTTGACTGTAGGTAAGTCTCAGCAGTGTTTGGCTGAAGGTAAATCTCAGCAGTGCTTGGCTCTCGGTTCATCTCAGCAGTGTGTGGCTGTAGGTAAATCTCTGCAGTATTTGGCTGTAGATAAATCTCAGCAGTGTTTCGCTGTAGGTAAATATGAGCAGTGTTTGGCTGTAGCTAAATATGAGCAGTGTTTGGCTGTAGGTAAATCTCAGCAGTGTTTGGCTGTAGGTATATATCAGCAGTTTTTGACTGTAGGTAAATCTCAGCAGAGTTTGGCTGTAAGTAAATCTCAGCAGTGTTTGGCTGTAGGTACATCTCAGTAGTGTTTGGCTGTCGGTAATTCTCAGCAGTGTTTGGTTGTAGGTATATCTCAGCAGTGTTTGGCTGTAGATAAATCTCAGCAGTGTTTGGCTGTAGGTAAATCTCAGCAGTTTTCCGATGTAGGTAAATCTCAGTATTGTTTGACTGGACGTAAATCTCAGCAGTGTTTGACTGTAGGTAAGTCTCAGCAGTGTTTGACTGTAGGTAAATCTCAGCAGTGTTTGGCTGTAGGTAAATATCAGCAGTGTTTAGCTGTAGGTAAATCTCAGTATTGTTTGGCTGTAGGTCCATCTCAGCAGTGTGTGGCTGTAGGTAAGTCTCAGCAATGTTTGACTGTAGGTAAGTCTCAGCAGTGTGTGGCTGTAGATAAATCTCAGCAGTGTTTCGCTGTAGGTAAATCTCAGCAGTGTTTGGCTGTAGGTAAATATGAGCAGTGTTTCGCTGTAGATAAATCTCAGCAGTGTTTGGCTGTAGGTAAATATCAGCAGTTTTTGACAGTAGGTAAATCTCAGCAGAGTTTGGCTGTAAGTAAATCTCAGTAGTGTTTGGCTGTAGGTAAATCTCAGCAGTGTTTGGCTGTAGATACATCTCAGCAGTTTTTGGATGTAGGTAAATCTCAGCAGTGTTTGACTGTAGGTAAATCTCAGCAGTGTTTGGCTGTAGATACATCTCAGCAGTGTTTGACTGTAGGTAAATCTCAGCAGTGTTTGGCTGTAGGTAAATCTCAGCAGTGTTTGGTTGTAGGTACATATCAGCAGTTTTTGACTGTAGGTAAATCTCAGCAGAGTTTGGCTGTAAGTAAATATCAGTAGTGTTTGGCTGTAGATAAATCTCAGGAGTGTTTGGCTGTAGGTACATCTCAGTAGTGTTTGGCTGTCGGTAATTCTCAGCAGTGTTTGGTTGTAGGTAAATCTCAGCAGTGTTTGGCTGTAGATAAATCTCAGAAGTGTTTGGCTGTAGGTAAATCTAAGCGGTTTTTGGATGAAGGTAAATCTCAGTAGTGTTTGACTGTAGGTAAATCTCAGCAGTGTTTGGCTGTAGATAAATCTCAGCAGTGTTTGACTGTAGCTAAATCTCAGCAGTGTTTGACGGTAGATAAATCTCAGTAGTGTTTGGCTGGAGGTAAATCTCGGCAGTGTTTGGCTGTAGGTAAATCTCAGCAGTGTTTGGCTGTAGATAAATCTCAGTAGTGTTTGGCTGTAGGTAAATCTCAGCAGTGTTTGGCTGTAGGTAAATCTCAGCAGTGTTTGGCTGTAGATAAATCTCAGCAGTGTTTGGCTGTAGATAAATCTCAGTTGTGTTTGGCTGTAGGTAAATCTCAGCAGTGTTTGGCTGTACATAAATCTCAGTAGTGTTTGGCTGTAGGTAAATCCCAGCAGTGTTTGGCTGTAGGTAAATCCCAGCAGTGTTTGACTGTAGGTAAGTCTCAGCAGTGTTTTGCTGTAGGTAAATCTCAGCAGGGTGTGGCTGTAGGTAAATCTCTGCAGTATTTGGCTGTAGATAAATCTCAGCAGTGTTTTGCTGTAGGTAAATCTCAGCAGTGTGTGGCTGTAGGTAAATCTCTGCAGTATTTGGCTGTAGATAAATCTCAGCAGTGTTTTGCTGTAGGTAAATCTCAGCAGTGTTTGGCTGTAGGTAAATTTCAGCAGTGTTTGACTGTAGGTAAATCTCAGCAGTGTTTGACTGTAGGTAAGTCTCAGCAGTGTTTGGCTGAAGGTAAATCTCAGCAGTGCTTGGCTCTCGGTACATCTCAGCAGTGTGTGGCTGTAGGTAAATCTCTGCAGTATTTGGCTGTAGATAAATCTCAGCAGTGTTTCGCTGTAGGTAAATATGAGCAGTGTTTGGCTGTAGGTAAATATGAGCAGTGTTTGGCTGTAGGTAAATCTCAGCAGTGTTTGGCTGTAGGTATATATCAGCAGTTTTTGACTGTAGGTAAATCTCAGCAGAGTTTGGCTGTAAGTAAATCTCAGTAGTGTTTGGCTGTAGGTAAATCTCAGCAGTGTTTGGCTGTAGGTACATCTCAGTAGTGTTTGGCTGTCGGTAATTCTCAGCAGTGTTTGGTTGTAGGTATATCTCAGCAGTATTTGGCTGTAGATAAATCTCAGCAGTGTTTGGCTGTAGGTAAATCTCAGCAGTTTTCCGATGTAGGTAAATCTCAGTATTGTTTGACTGGAGGTAAATCTCAGCAGTGTTTGACTGTAGGTAAGTCTCAGCAGTTTTTGACTGTAGGTAAATCTCAGCAGTGTTTGGCTGTAGGTAAATCTCAGCAGTGTTTGGCTGTAGGTATATATCAGCAGTTTTTGACGGTAGGTAAATCTCAGCAGAGTTTGGCTGTAAGTAAGTCTCAGTAGTGTTTGGCTGTAGGTAAATCTCAGCAGTGTTTGGCTGTAGGTACATCTCAGTAGTGTTTGGCTGTCGGTAATTCTCAGCAGTGTTTTGTTGTAGGTATATCTCAGCAGTGTTTGGCTGTAGATAAATCTCAGCAGTGTTTGGCTGTAGGTAAATCTCAGCAGTTCTCCGATGTAGGTAAATCTCTGTATTGTTTGACTGGAGGTAAATCTCAGCAGTGTTTGACTGTAGGTAAGTCTCAGCAGTGTTTGACTGTAGGTAAATCTCAGCAGTGTTTGGCTGTAGGTAAATATCAGCAGTGTTTAGCTGTAGGTAAATCTCAGTATTGTTTGGCTGTAGGTCCATCTCAGCAGTGTGTGGCTGTAGGTAAGTCTCAGCAATGTTTGACTGTAGGTAAGTCTCAGCAGTGTGTGGCTGTAGATAAATCTCAGCAGTGTTTTGCTGTAGGTAAATCTCAGCAGTGTTTGGCTGTAGGTAAATATGAGCAGTGTTTCGCTGTAGGTAAATCTCAGCAGTGTTTGGCTGTAGGTAAATATCAGCAGTTTTTGACAGTAGGTAAATCTCAGCAGAGTTTGGCTGTAAGTAAATATCAGTAGTGTTTGGCTGTAGGTAAATCTCAGCAGTGTTTGGCTGTAGATAAATCTCAGCAGTTTTTGGATGTAGGTAAATCTCAGCAGTGTTTGACTGTAGGTAAATCTCAGCAGTGTTTGGCTGTAGATACATCTCAGCAGTGTTTGACTGTAGGTAAATCTCAGCAGTGTTTGGCTGTAGGTAAATCTCAGCAGTGTTTGGTTGTAGGTACATATCAGCAGTTTTTGACTGTAGGTAAATCTCAGCAGAGTTTGGCTGTAGGTAAATCTCAGCAGTGTTTGGCTGTAGATAAATCTCAGCAGTGTTTGACTGTAGGTAAATCTCAGCAGTGTTTGGCTGTAGGTAAATCTCAGCAGTGTTTGGTTGTAGGTACATATCAGCAGTTTTTGACTGTAGGTAAATCTCAGCAGAGTTTGGCTGTAAGTAAATATCAGTAGTGTTTGGCTGTAGATAAATCTCAGGAGTGTTTGGCTGTAGGAACATCTCAGTAGTGTTTGGCTGTCGGTAATTCTCAGCAGTGTTTGGTTGTAGGTAAATCTCAGCAGTGTTTGGCTGTAGATAAATCTCAGAAGTGTTTGGCTGTAGGTAAATCTCAGCAGTGTTTGGCTGTAGGTAAATCCCAGCAGTGTTTGACTGTAGGTAAGTCTCAGCAGTGTTTTGCTGTAGGTAGATCTCAGCAGTGTGTGGCTGTAGGTAAATCTCTGCAGTATTTGGCTGTAGAAAATCTCAGCAGTGTTTTCCTGTAGATAAATCTCAGCAGTGTTTTGCTGTAGGTAAATCTCAGCAGTGTTTGGCTGTAGGTAAATTTCAGCAGTGTTTGACTGTAGGTAAATCTCAGCAGTGTTTGACTGTAGGTAAGTCTCAGCAGTGTTTGGCTGAAGGTAAATCTCAGCAGTGCTTGGCTCTCGGTACATCTCAGCAGTGTGTGGCTGTAGGTAAATCTCTGCAGTATTTGGCTGTAGATAAATCTCAGCAGTGTTTCGCTGTAGGTAAATATGAGCAGTGTTTGGCTGTAGGTAAATATGAGCAGTGTTTGGCTGTAGGTAAATCTCAGCAGTGTTTGGCTGTAGGTATATATCAGCAGTTTTTGACGGTAGGTAAATCTCAGCAGAGTTTGGCTGTAAGTAAATCTCAGTAGTGTTTGGCTGTAGGTAAATCTCAGCAGTGTTTGGCTGTAGGTACATCTCAGTAGTGTTTGGCTGTCGGTAATTCTCAGCAGTGTTTGGTTGTAGGTATATCTCAGCAGTGTTTGGCTGTAGATAAATCTCAGCAGTGTTTGGCTGTAGGTAAATCTCAGCAGTTTTCCGATGTAGGTAAATCTCTGTATTGTTTGACTGGAGGTAAATCTCAGCAGTGTTTGACTGTAGGTAAGTCTCAGCAGTGTTTGACTGTAGGTAAATCTCAGCAGTGTTTGGCTGTAGGTAAATATCAGCAGTGTTTAGCTGTAGGTAAATCTCAGTATTGTTTGGCTGTAGGTCCATCTCAGCAGTGTGTGGCTGTAGGTAAGTCTCAGCAATGTTTGACTGTAGGTAAGTCTCAGCAGTGTGTGGCTGTAGATAAATCTCAGCAGTGTTTTGCTGTAGGTAAATCTCAGCAGTGTTTGGCTGTAGGTAAATATGAGCAGTGTTTCGCTGTAGGTAAATCTCAGCAGTGTTTGGCTGTAGGTAAATATCAGCAGTTTTTGACAGTAGGTAAATCTCAGCAGAGTTTGGCTGTAAGTAAATATCAGTAGTGTTTGGCTGTAGGTAAATCTCAGCAGTGTTTGGCTGTAGATAAATCTCAGCAGTTTTTGGATGTAGGTAAATCTCAGCAGTGTTTGACTGTAGGTAAATCTCAGCAGTGTTTGGCTGTAGATACATCTCAGCAGTGTTTGACTGTAGGTAAATCTCAGCAGTGTTTGGCTGTAGGTAAATCTCAGCAGTGTTTGGTTGTAGGTACATATCAGCAGTTTTTGACTGTAGGTAAATCTCAGCAGAGTTTGGCTGTAGGTAAATCTCAGCAGTGTTTGGCTGTAGATAAATCTCAGCAGTGTTTGACTGTAGGTAAATCTCAGCAGTGTTTGGCTGTAGGTAAATCTCAGCAGTGTTTGGTTGTAGGTACATATCAGCAGTTTTTGACTGTAGGTAAATCTCAGCAGAGTTTGGCTGTAAGTAAATATCAGTAGTGTTTGGCTGTAGATAAATCTCAGGAGTGTTTGGCTGTAGGAACATCTCAGTAGTGTTTGGCTGTCGGTAATTCTCAGCAGTGTTTGGTTGTAGGTAAATCTCAGCAGTGTTTGGCTGTAGATAAATCTCAGAAGTGTTTGGCTGTAGGTAAATCTAAGCGGTTTTTGGATGAAGGTAAATCTCAGTAGTGTTTGACTGTAGGTAAATCTCAGCAGTGTTTGGCTGTAGATAAATCTCAGCAGTGTTTGACTGTAGCTAAATCTCAGCAGTGTTTGACGGTAGATAAATCTCAGTAGTGTTTGGCTGGAGGTAAATCTCGGCAGTGTTTGGCTGTAGGAAAATCTCAGCAGTGTTTGGCTGTAGATAAATCTCAGTAGTGTTTGGCTGTAGGTAAATCTCAGCAGTGTTTGGCTGTAGGTAAATCTCAGCAGTGTTTGGCTGTAGATAAATCTCAGCAGTGTTTGGCTGTAGATAAATCTCAGTTGTGTTTGGCTGTAGGTAAATCTCAGCAGTGTTTGGCTGTAGATAAATCTCAGTAGTGTTTGGCTGTAGGTAAATCTCAGCAGTGTTTGGCTGTAGGTAAATCCCAGCAGTGTTTGACTGTAGGTAAGTATCAGCAGTGTTTTGCTGTAGGTAAATCTCAGCAGTGTGTGGCTGTAGGTAAATCTCTGCAGTATTTGGCTGTAGATAAATCTCAGCAGTGTTTTGCTGTAGGTAAATCTCAGCAGTGTGTGGCTGTAGGTAAATCTCTGAGGTATTTGGCTGTAGATAAATCTCAGCAGTGTTTTGCTGTAGGTAAATCTCAGCAGTGTTTGGCTGTAGGTAAATTTCAGCAGTGTTTGACTGTAGGTAAATCTCAGCAGTGTTTGACTGTAGGTAAGTCTCAGCAGTGTTTGGCTGAAGGTAAATCTCAGCAGTGCTTGGCTCTCGGTACATCTCAGCAGTGTGTGGCTGTAGGTAAATCTCTGCAGTATTTGGCTGTAGATAAATCTCAGCAGTGTTTCGCTGTAGGTAAATATGAGCAGTGTTTGGCTGTAGGTAAATATGAGCAGTGTTTGGCTGTAGGTAAATCTCAGCAGTGTTTGCCTGTAGGTATATATCAGCAGTTTTTGACTGTAGGTAAATCTCAGCAGAGTTTGGCTGTAAGTAAATCTCAGTAGTGTTTGGCTGTAGGTAAATCTCAGCAGTGTTTGGCTGTAGGTACATCTCACTAGTGTTTGGCTGTCGGTAATTCTCAGCAGTGTTTGGTTGTAGGTATATCTCAGCAGTGTTTGGCTGTAGATAAATCTCAGCAGTGTTTGGCTGTAGGTAAATCTCAGCAGTTTTCCGATGTAGGTAAATCTCAGTATTGTTTGACTGGAGGTCAATCTCAGCAGTGTTTGACTGTAGGTAAGTCTCAGCAGTGTTTGACTGTAGGTAAATCTCAGCAGTGTTTGGCTGTAGGTAAATATCAGCAGTGTTTAGCTGTAGGTAAATCTCAGTATTGTTTGGCTGTAGGTCCATCTCAGCAGTGTGTGGCTGTAGGTAAGTCTCAGCAGTGTTTGACTGTAGGTAAGTCTCAGCAGTGTGTGGCTGTAGATAAATCTCAGCAGTGTTTGACTGTAGCTAAATCTCAGCAGTGTTTGACGGCAGATAAATCTCAGCAGTGTTTCGCTGTAGGTAAATATGAGCAGTGTTTGGCTGTAGGTAAATATGAGCAGTGTTTGGCTGTAGGTAAATCTCAGCAGTGTTTGGCTGTAGGTATATATCAGCAGTTTTTGACGGTAGGTAAATCTCAGCAGAGTTTGGCTGTAAGTAAATCTCAGTAGTGTTTGGCTGTAGGTAAATCTCAGCAGTGTTTGGCTGTAGGTACATCTCAGTAGTGTTTGGCTGTCGGTAATTCTCAGCAGTGTTTGGTTGTAGGTATATCTCAGCAGTGTTTGGCTGTAGATAAATCTCAGCAGTGTTTGGCTGTAGGTAAATCTCAGCAGTTTTCCGATGTAGGTAAATCTCTGTATTGTTTGACTGGAGGTAAATCTCAGCAGTGTTTGACTGTAGGTAAGTCTCAGCAGTGTTTGACTGTAGGTAAATCTCAGCAGTGTTTGGCTGTAGGTAAATATCAGCAGTGTTTAGCTGTAGGTAAATCTCAGTATTGTTTGGCTGTAGGTCCATCTCAGCAGTGTGTGGCTGTAGGTAAGTCTCAGCAATGTTTGACTGTAGGTAAGTCTCAGCAGTGTGTGGCTGTAGATAAATCTCAGCAGTGTTTTGCTGTAGGTAAATCTCAGCAGTGTTTGGCTGTAGGTAAATATGAGCAGTGTTTCGCTGTAGGTAAATCTCAGCAGTGTTTGGCTGTAGGTAAATATCAGCAGTTTTTGACAGTAGGTAAATCTCAGCAGAGTTTGGCTGTAAGTAAATATCAGTAGTGTTTGGCTGTAGGTAAATCTCAGCAGTGTTTGGCTGTAGATAAATCTCAGCAGTTTTTGGATGTAGGTAAATCTCAGCAGTGTTTGACTGTAGGTAAATCTCAGCAGTGTTTGGCTGTAGATACATCTCAGCAGTGTTTGACTGTAGGTAAATCTCAGCAGTGTTTGGCTGTAGGTAAATCTCAGCAGTGTTTGGTTGTAGGTACATATCAGCAGTTTTTGACTGTAGGTAAATCTCAGCAGAGTTTGGCTGTAGGTAAATCTCAGCAGTGTTTGGCTGTAGATAAATCTCAGCAGTGTTTGACTGTAGGTAAATCTCAGCAGTGTTTGGCTGTAGGTAAATCTCAGCAGTGTTTGGTTGTAGGTACATATCAGCAGTTTTTGACTGTAGGTAAATCTCAGCAGAGTTTGGCTGTAAGTAAATATCAGTAGTGTTTGGCTGTAGATAAATCTCAGGAGTGTTTGGCTGTAGGAACATCTCAGTAGTGTTTGGCTGTCGGTAATTCTCAGCAGTGTTTGGTTGTAGGTAAATCTCAGCAGTGTTTGGCTGTAGATAAATCTCAGAAGTGTTTGGCTGTAGGTAAATCTAAGCGGTTTTTGGATGAAGGTAAATCTCAGTAGTGTTTGACTGTAGGTAAATCTCAGCAGTGTTTGGCTGTAGATAAATCTCAGCAGTGTTTGACTGTAGCTAAATCTCAGCAGTGTTTTGACGGTAGATAAATCTCAGTAGTGTTTGGCTGTAGTTAAATCTCAGTAGTGTTTGGCTGTAGGTAAATCTCAGCAGTGTTTGGCTGTAGATAAATCTCAGTAGTGTTTGGCTGTAGGTAAATCTCAGCAGTGTTTGGCTGTAGGTAAATCCCAGCAGTGTTTGACTGTAGGTAAGTATCAGCAGTGTTTTGCTGTAGGTAAATCTCAGCAGTGTGTGGCTGTAGGTAAATCTCTGCAGTATTTGGCTGTAGATAAATCTCAGCAGTGTTTTGCTGTAGGTAAATCTCAGCAGTGTGTGGCTGTAGGTAAATCTCTGAGGTATTTGGCTGTAGATAAATCTCAGCAGTGTTTTGCTGTAGGTAAATCTCAGCAGTGTTTGGCTGTAGGTAAATTTCAGCAGTGTTTGACTGTAGGTAAATCTCAGCAGTGTTTGACTGTAGGTAAGTCTCAGCAGTGTTTGGCTGAAGGTAAATCTCAGCAGTGCTTGGCTCTCGGTACATCTCAGCAGTGTGTGGCTGTAGGTAAATCTCTGCAGTATTTGGCTGTAGATAAATCTCAGCAGTGTTTCGCTGTAGGTAAATATGAGCAGTGTTTGGCTGTAGGTAAATATGAGCAGTGTTTGGCTGTAGGTAAATCTCAGCAGTGTTTGCCTGTAGGTATATATCAGCAGTTTTTGACTGTAGGTAAATCTCAGCAGAGTTTGGCTGTAAGTAAATCTCAGTAGTGTTTGGCTGTAGGTAAATCTCAGCAGTGTTTGGCTGTAGGTACATCTCACTAGTGTTTGGCTGTCGGTAATTCTCAGCAGTGTTTGGTTGTAGGTATATCTCAGCAGTGTTTGGCTGTAGATAAATCTCAGCAGTGTTTGGCTGTAGGTAAATCTCAGCAGTTTTCCGATGTAGGTAAATCTCAGTATTGTTTGACTGGAGGTCAATCTCAGCAGTGTTTGACTGTAGGTAAGTCTCAGCAGTGTTTGACTGTAGGTAAATCTCAGCAGTGTTTGGCTGTAGGTAAATATCAGCAGTGTTTAGCTGTAGGTAAATCTCAGTATTGTTTGGCTGTAGGTCCATCTCAGCAGTGTGTGGCTGTAGGTAAGTCTCAGCAGTGTTTGACTGTAGGTAAGTCTCAGCAGTGTGTGGCTGTAGATAAATCTCAGCAGTGTTTGACTGTAGCTAAATCTCAGCAGTGTTTGACGGCAGATAAATCTCAGTAGTGTTTGGCTGGAGGTAAATCTCGGCAGTGTTTGGCTGTAGCTAAATCTCAGCAGTGTTTGGCTGTAGATAAATCTCAGTAGTCTTTGGCTGTAGGTAAATCTCAGCAGTGTTTGGCTGTAGGTAAATCTCAGCAGTGTTTGGCTGTAGATAAATCTCAGCAGTGTTTGGCTGTAGATAAATCTCAGTTGTGTTTGGCTGTAGGTAAATCTCAGCAGTGTTTGGCTGTAGATAAATCTCAGTAGTGTTTGGCTGTAGGTAAATCTCAGCAGTGTTTGGCTGTAGGTAAATCCCAGCAGTGTTTGACTGTAGGTAAGTCTCAGCAGTGTTTTGCTGTAGGTAGATCTCAGCAGTGTGTGGCTGTAGGTAAATCTCTGCAGTATTTGGCTGTAGATAAATCTCAGCAGTGTTTTGCTGTAGATAAATCTCAGCAGTGTTTTGCTGTAGGTAAATCTCAGCAGTGTTTGTCTGTAGGTAAATTTCAGCAGTGTTTGACTGTAGGTAAATCTCAGCAGTGTTTGACTGTAGGTAAGTCTCAGCAGTGTTTGGCTGAAGGTAAATCTCAGCAGTGCTTGGCTCTCGGTACATCTCAGCAGTGTGTGGCTGTAGGTAAATCTCTGCAGTATTTGGCTGTAGATAAATCTCAGCAGTGTTTCGCTGTAGGTAAATATGAGCAGTGTTTGGCTGTAGGTAAATATGAGCAGTGTTTGGCTGTAGGTAAATCTCAGCAGTGTTTGGCTGTAGGTATATATCAGCAGTTTTTGACTGTAGGTAAATCTCAGCAGAGTTTGGCTGTAAGTAAATCTCAGTAGTGTTTGGCTGTAGGTAAATCTCAGCAGTGTTTGGCTGTAGGTACATCTCAGTAGTGTTTGGCTGTCGGTAATTCTCAGCAGTGTTTGGTTGTAGGTATATCTCAGCAGTGTTTGGCTGTAGATAAATCTCAGCAGTGTTTGGCTGTAGGTAAATCTCAGCAGTTTTCCGATGTAGGTAAATCTCTGTATTGTTTGACTGGAGGTAAATCTCAGCAGTGTTTGACTGTAGGTAAGTCTCAGCAGTGTTTGACTGTAGGTAAATCTCAGCAGTGTTTGGCTGTAGGTAAATATCAGCAGTGTTTAGCTGTAGGTAAATCTCAGTATTGTTTGGCTGTAGGTAAGTCTCAGCAGTGTGTGGCTGTAGATAAATCTCAGCAGTGTTTCGCTGTAGGTAAATCTCAGCAGTGTTTGGCTGTAGGTAAATATCAGCAGTTTTTGACAGTAGGTAAATCTCAGCAGAGTTTGGCTGTAAGTATATATCAGTAGTGTTTGGCTGTAGGTAAATCTCAGCAGTGTTTGGCTGTAGATAAATCTCAGCAGTTTTTGGATGTAGGTAAATCTCAGCAGTGTTTGACTGTAGGTAAATCTCAGCAGTGTTTGGCTGTAGATACATCTCAGCAGTGTTTGACTGTAGGTAAATCTCAGCAGTGTTTGGCTGTAGGTAAATCTCAGTAGTGTTTGGTTGTAGGTACATATCAGCAGTTTTTGACTGTAGGTAAATCTCAGCAGAGTTTGGCTGTAAGTAAATATCAGTAGTGTTTGGCTGTAGATAAATCTCAGGAGTGTTTGGCTGTAGGTACATCTCAGTAGTGTTTGGCTGTCGGTAATTCTCAGCAGTGTTTGGTTGTAGGTAAATCTCAGCAGTGTTTGGCTGTAGATAAATCTCAGAAGTGTTTGGCTGTAGGTAAATCTAAGCGGTTTTTGAATGAAGGTAAATCTCAGTAGTGTTTGACTGTAGGTAAATCTCAGCAGTGTTTGGCTGTAGATAAATCTCAGCAGTGTTTGACTGTAGCTAAATCTCAGCAGTGTTTGACGGTAGATAAATCTCAGTAGTGTTTGGCTGGAGGTAAATCTCGGCAGTGTTTGGCTGTAGGTAAATCTCAGCAGTGTTTGGCTGTAGATAAATCTCAGTAGTGTTTGTCTGTAGGTAAATCTCAGCAGTGTTTGGCTGTAGGTAAATCTCAGCAGTGTTTGGCTGTAGATAAATCTCAGCAGTGATTGGCTGTAGATAAATCTCAGTTGTGTTTGGCTGTAGGTAAATCTCAGTAGTGTTTGGCTGTAGATAAATCTCAGTAGTGTTTGGCTGTAGGTAAATCTCAGCAGTGTTTGGCTGTAGTTAAATCCCAGCAGTGTTTGACTGTAGGTAAGTCTCAGCAGTGTTTTGCTGTAGGTAAATCTCAGCAGTGTGTGGCTGTAGGTAAATCTCTGCAGTATTTGGCTGTAGATAAATCTCAGCAGTGTTTTGCTGTAGGTAAATCTCAGCAGTGTGTGGCTGTAGGTAAATCTCTGCAGTATTTGGCTGTAGATAAATCTCAGCAGTGTTTTGCTGTAGGTAAATATCAGCAGTGTTTGGCTGTAGGTAAATTTCAGCAGTGTTTGACTGTAGGTAAATCTCAGCAGTGTTTGACTGTAGGTAAGTCTCAGCAGTGTTTGGCTGAAGGTAAATCTCAGCAGTGCTTGGCTCTCGGTACATCTCAGCAGTGTGTGGCTGTAGGTAAATCTCTGCAGTATTTGGCTGTAGATAAATCTCAGCAGTGTTTCGCTGTAGGTAAATATGAGCAGTGTTTGGCTGTAGGTAAATATGAGCAGTGTTTGGCTGTAGGTAAATTTCAGCAGTGTTTGGCTGTAGGTATATATCAGCAGTTTTTGACTGTAGGTAAATCTCAGCAGAGTTTGGCTGTAAGTAAATCTCAGTAGTGTTTGGCTGTAGGTAAATCTCAGCAGTGTTTGGCTGTAGGTACATCTCAGTAGTGTTTGGCTGTCGGTAATTCTCAGCAGTGTTTGGTTGTAGGTATATCTCAGCAGTGTTTGGCTGTAGATAAATCTCAGCAGTGTTTGGCTGTAGGTAAATCTCAGCAGTTTTCCGATGTAGGTAAATCTCAGTATTGTTTGACTGGAGGTAAATCTCAGCAGTGTTTGACTGTAGGTAAGTCTCAGCAGTGTTTGACTGTAGGTAAATCTCAGCAGTGTTTGGCTGTAGGTAAATATCAGCAGTGTTTAGCTGTAGGTAAATCTCAGTATTGTTTGGCTGTAGGTCCATCTCAGCAGTGTGTGGCTGTAGGTAAGTCTCAGCAGTGTGTGGCTGTAGATAAATCTCAGCAGTGTTTCGCTGTAGGTAAATCTCAGCAGTGTTTCGCTGTAGGTAAATATGAGCAGTGTTTCGCTGTAGGTAAATCTCAGCAGTGTTTGGCTGTAGGTAAATATGAGCAGTGTTTCGCTGTAGGTAAATCTCAGCAGTGTTTGGCTGTAGGTAAATATCAGCAGTTTTTGACAGTAGGTAAATCTCAGCAGAGTTTGGCTGTAAGTAAATCTCAGTAGTGTTTGGCTGTAGGTAAATCTCAGCAGTGTTTGGCTGTAGATAAATCTCAGCAGTTTTTGGATGTAGGTAAATCTCAGCAGTGTTTGACTGTAGGTAAATCTCAGCAGTGTTTGGCTGTAAGTAAATCTCAGTAGTGTTTGGCTGTAGGTAAATCTCAGCAGTGTTTGGCTGTAGATAAATCTCAGCAGTTTTTGGATGTAGGTAAATCTCAGCAGTGTTTGACTGTAGGTAAATCTCAGCAGTGTTTGGCTGTAGATAAATCTCAGCAGTGTTTGACTGTAGGTAAATCTCAGCAGTGTTTGGCTGTAGGTAAATCTCAGCAGTGTTTGGTTGTAGGTACATATCAGCAGTTTTTGACTGTAGGTAAATCTCAGCAGAGTTTGGCTGTAAGTAAATATCAGTAGTGTTTGGCTGTAGGTAAATCTCAGCAGTGTTTGGCTGTAGGTACATCTCAGTAGTGTTTGGCTGTCGGTAATTCTCAGCAGTGTTTGGTTGTAGGTAAATCTCAGCAGTGTTTGGCTGTAGATAAATCTCAGAAGTGTTTGGCTGTAGGTAAATCTAAGCGGTTTTTGGATGAAGGTAAATCTCAGTAGTGTTTGACTGTAGGTAAATCTCAGCAGTGTTTGGCTGTAGATAAATATCAGCAGTGTTTGACTGTAGCTAAATCTCAGCAGTGTTTGACGGTAGATAAATCTCAGTAGTGTTTGGCTGGAGGTAAATCTCAGCAGTGTTTGGCTGTAGGTAAATCTCAGCAGTGTTTGGCTGTAGATAAATCTCAGTAGTGTTTGGCTGGAGGTAAATCTCAGCAGTGTTTGGCTGTAGGTAAATCTCAGCAGTGTTTGACTGTAGCTAAATCTCAGCAGTGTTTGACGGTAGATAAATCTCAGTAGTGTTTGGCTGTAGGTAAATCTCAGCAGTGTTTGGCTCTAGGTAAATCTCAGCAGTGTTTGGCTGTAGATAAATCTCAGCAGTGTTTGGCTGTAGATAAATCTCAGTTGTGTTTGGCTGTAGGTAAATCTCAGCAGTGTTTGGCTGTAGATAAATCTCAGTAGTGTTTGGCTGTAGGTAAATCTCAGCAGTGTTTGGCTGTAGGTAAATCCCAGCAGTGTTTGACTGTAGGTAAGTCTCAGCAGTGTTTTGCTGTAGGTAAATCTCAGCAGTGTGTGGCTGTAGGTAAATCTCTGCAGTATTTGGCTGTAGATAAATCTCAGCAGTGTTTTGCTGTAGGTAAATCTCAGCAGTGTGTGGCTGTAGGTAAATCTCTGCAGTATTTGGCTGTAGATAAATCTCAGCAGTGTTTTGCTGTAGGTAAATCTCAGCAGTGTTTGGCTGTAGGTAAATTTCAGCAGTGTTTGACTGTAGGTAAATCTCAGCAGTGTTTGACTGTAGGTAAGTCTCAGCAGTGTTTGGCTGAAGGTAAATCTCAGCAGTGCTTGGCTCTCGGTACATCTCAGCAGTGTGTGGCTGTAGGTAAATCTCTGCAGTATTTGGCTGTAGATAAATCTCAGCAGTGTTTCGCTGTAGGTAAATATGAGCAGTGTTTGGCTGTAGGTAAATATGAGCAGTGTTTGGCTGTAGGTAAATCTCAGCAGTGTTTGGCTGTAGGTATATATCAGCAGTTTTTGACTGTAGGTAAATCTCAGCAGAGTTTGGCTGTAAGTAAATCTCAGTAGTGTTTGGCTGTAGGTAAATCTCAGCAGTGTTTGGCTGTAGGTACATCTCAGTAGTGTTTGGCTGTCGGTAATTCTCAGCAGTGTTTGGTTGTAGGTATATCTCAGCAGTGTTTGGCTGTAGATAAATCTCAGCAGTGTTTGGCTGTAGGTAAATCTCAGCAGTTTTCCGATGTAGGTAAATCTCAGTATTGTTTGACTGGAGGTAAATCTCAGCAGTGTTTGACTGTAGGTAAGTCTCAGCAGTGTTTGACTGTACAGATGAACCTCGATCCAACGGACACCGATGCAACGGATTCCGGATCCAACGGACACAATCCGCGAGTGAATATCTGGTCCGAACGTTTAAAACTCCCGGGTGAAGCGAACCGAGACCGCTACTTGAGTAAGCGTCCGCGAACCGAGACCGTTACTTGAGTACGTGTCCGCTTGGCGGCGCGCACGTGTTGTTTACAAGCGTACAAGCATCGGTTTGCCTGGTTGTTGTGCGCTACATATCTCTTGTTATAGTGATTTCGTCGCTGCAACGGACAAACGGCTTTAACGGACAACTGATCCCCCCTATTAGTCCGTTGGATCGAGGTTCAACTGTAGGTAAATCTCAGCAGTGTTTGGCTGTAGGTAAATATCAGCAGTGTTTAGCTGTAGGTAAATCTCAGTATTGTTTGGCTGTAGGTCCATCTCAGCAGTGTGTGGCTGTAGGTAAGTCTCAGCAGTGTTTGACTGTAGGTAAGTCTCAGCAGTGTGTGGCTGTAGATAAATCTCAGCAGTGTTTTGCTGTAGGTAAATCTCAGCAGTGTTTGGCTGTAGGTAAATTTCAGCAGTGTTTGACTGTAGGTAAATCTCAGCAGTGTTTGACTGTAGGTAAGTCTCAGCAGTGTTTGGCTGAAGGTAAATCTCAGCAGTGCTTGGCTCTCGGTACATCTCAGCAGTGTGTGGCTGTAGGTAAATCTCTGCAGTATTTGGCTGTAGATAAATCTCAGCAGTGTTTCGCTGTAGGTAAATATGAGCAGTGTTTGGCTGTAGGTAAATATGAGCAGTGTTTGGCTGTAGGTAAATCTCAGCAGTGTTTGGCTGTAGGTATATATCAGCAGTTTTTGACTGTAGGTAAATCTCAGCAGAGTTTGGCTGTAAGTAAATCTCAGTAGTGTTTGGCTGTAGGTAAATCTCAGCAGTGTTTGGCTGTAGGTACATCTCAGTAGTGTTTGGCTGTCGGTAATTCTCAGCAGTGTTTGGTTGTAGGTATATCTCAGCAGTGTTTGGCTGTAGATAAATCTCAGCAGTGTTTGGCTGTAGGTAAATCTCAGCAGTTTTCCGATGTAGGTAAATCTCAGTATTGTTTGACTGGAGGTAAATCTCAGCAGTGTTTGACTGTAGGTAAGTCTCAGCAGTGTTTGACTGTAGGTAAATCTCAGCAGTGTTTGGCTGTAGGTAAATATCAGCAGTGTTTAGCTGTAGGTAAATCTCAGTATTGTTTGGCTGTAGGTCCATCTCAGCAGTGTGTGGCTGTAGGTAAGTCTCAGCAGTGTTTGACTGTAGGTAAGTCTCAGCAGTGTGTGGCTGTAGATAAATCTCAGCAGTGTTTCGCTGTAGGTAAATCTCAGCAGTGTTTGGCTGTAGGTAAATCTCAGCAGTGTTTGGCTGTAGATACATCTCAGCAGTGTTTGGCTGTAGATAAATCTCAGTTGTGTTTGGCTGTACGTAAATCTCAGCAGTGTTTGGCTGTAGATAAATCTCAGTAGTGTTTGGCTGTAGGTAAATCTCAGCAGTGTTTGGCTGTAGGTAAATCCCAGCAGTGTTTGACTGTAGGTAAGTCTCAGCAGTGTTTTGCTGTAGGTAAATCTCAGCAGTGTGTGGCTGTAGGTAAATCTCTGCAGTATTTGGCTGTAGATAAATCTCAGCAGTGTTTTGCTGTAGGTAAATCTCAGCAGTGTGTGGCTGTAGGTAAATCTCTGCAGTATTTGGTTGTAGATAAATCTCAGCAGTGTTTGGCTGTAGGTAAATTTCAGCAGTGTTTGACTGTAGGTAAATCTCAGCAGTGTTTGACTGTAGGTAAGTCTCAGCAGTGTTTGGCTGAAGGTAAATCTCAGCAGTGCTTGGCTCTCGGTACATCTCAGCAGTGTGTGGCTGTAGGTAAATCTCTGCAGTATTTGGCTGTAGATAAATCTCAGCAATGTTTCGCTGTAGGTAAATATGAGCAGTGTTTGGCTGTACGTAAATATGAGCAGTGTTTGGCTGTAGGTAAATCTCAGCAGTGTTTGGCTGTAGGTAAATATCAGCAGTTTTTGACTGTAGGTAAATCTCAGCAGAGTTTGGCTGTAAGTAAATCTCAGTAGTGTTTGGCTGTAGGTAAATCTCAGCAGTTTTCCGATGTAGGTAAATCTCAGTATTGTTTGACTGGAGGTACATCTCAGTAGTGTTTGGCTGTCGGTAATTCTCAGCAGTGTTTGGTTGTAGGTATATCTCAGCAGTGTTTGGCTGAAGATAAATCTCAGCCGTGTTTGGCTGTAGGTAAATCTCAGCAGTTTTTGGCTGTAGGTAAATATCAGCAGTGTTTGACTGGAGGTAAATCTCAGCAGTGTTTGACTGTAGGTAAATCTTAGCAGTTTTTGGCTGTAGGTAAATATCAGCAGTGTTTGACTGGAGATAAATCTCAGCCGTGTTTGGCTGTAGGTAAATCTTAGCAGTTTTTGGCTGTAGGTAAATATCAGCAGTGTTTGACTGGAGGTAAATCTCAGCAGTGTTTGACTGTAGGTAAGTCTTAGCAGTTTTTGGCTGTAGGTAAATATCAGCAGTGTTTGACTGGAGATAAATCTCAGCCGTGTTTGGCTGTAGGTAAATCTTAGCAGTTTTTGGCTGTAGGTAAATATCAGCAGTGTTTGACTGGTGGTAAATCTCAGCAGTGTTTGACTGTAGGTAAATCTTAGCAGTTTTTGGCTGTAGGTAAATATCAGCAGTGTTTGACTGGAGGTAAATCTCAGCAGTGTTTGGCTGTAGGTAAATATCAGCAGTGTTTAGCTGTAAGTAAATCTCAGTATTGTTTGGCTGTAGGTCCATCTCAGCAGTGTTTGGCTGTAGGTAAATCTCAGCAGTGTTTTGCTGTAGGTAAATATGAGCTGTGTTTGGCTGTATGTAAATATCAGCAGTGATTGGCTGTAAGTAAATCTCAGCAGTGTTTGGCTGTAGGTAAATATCAGCAGTTTTTGACTGGAGGTAAATCCCAGCAATGTTTGGCTGTAGGTAAATCTCAGTAGTGTTCGACTGTAGTTAAATTTCAGCAGTGTTTGAAGGTAAATCTCAGCAGTGTTTGACTGAAGGTAAATCTCAGCTGTGTTTGGCTGTAGGTATATATCAGCAGTGTTTAGCTGTAGGTAAATTTCAGCAGTGTTTCGCTGTAGGTAAATATGAGCAGTGTTTGGCTGTATGTAAATATCAGCAGTGTTTGGCTGTATGTAAATATCAGCAGTGTCTGGCTGTAAGTAAATCTCAGCAGTGTTTGGCTGTAGGTAAATATCAGCAGTTTTTGACTGGAGGTAAATCTAAGCACTGTTTGGCTGTAGGTAAATCTCAGTAGTGTTTGGTTGTTGGTAAATCTCAGCAGTGTTTGGTTGTAAATCTGGAAACAGCAACTGAAATCATGTCGGGTTTGTTCAGCTTTGTTTCAAAATTGGCTTGTAACACAATGTGCAACTTTATAGGTAATTATTGTTGTTTTTTTTTTAGGAAAAAATGTCTTGTATTCTAATAGCAATAAAAGTATTTTGTCCATGCTTCTATGGACTAGTTTAATGGTTTTTCTTATCATTTCTGGTTGACGCAATTCATAATTGGGTGACGGTTGTCTTAGCCAGATTTGCAGTTGTGATTGACAGCTGAGCTGTAGTGGTGATTGACAGGTCAACTGCAGTGGCGACTGATAGCTGATCTGCAGTTGGGATTGATAGCTGATCTGCAGTGATTGATGGTGAGTAGATAGCATGCTGACTTCTGTTTTCACCTTAAAATCAGCAACCACTGTTAACCCATGAAGCCAGGTGGAGTGAGTTAACCATGTAATTAACTGCTTTAATTGATTATTTAAATGCTGAGAAGCAAAAAGGGTCAAATGTAGTGTGCTTAGCCTACACCACAGAACTGCATTACAACTGGAACACGTATTAAAATGTGTGAAATAAGGATCCACTGTTCCAGTTGTAATGCAGTTCTGTGGTGTAGGGGTTTAAACCTGTTTAAACCAGTTTGTTGCAGCTGACGGAGGAAAGGGAGATCAGAAAGAACCGCTGTGACAAAGTGAGTTTTAGGTTTTTTTTAATGGAATGTCATTTTTAAAGGCCTCACAAGTCTTTGATTTAAGAACACACCTCTATGGGGCCTTCTTTCATAGCAACAGTGCACTGGGATAAGGCATCGCTGGAGAAGGGCCCACGGCGTCGCTGTGTGGGCTAGTCAAAGGGGGCTTCCCCGGCGCCGCAGACTGCAGACGCCACGCCCAATACGCCTGCCGCCCCTGCTAAACACACACAGAACGTCCTTCAGATTTAAACACAGACTGACAGCACTATGAGAGGGAGCAGTGAAACAGCACATCGCGTACCGACTGATTGGAGAACGGCCACCACAGAGCCCGCAACCACTCCCCCATTGGCCACTGCCGCTGATGACATCATCGCGGAAGCGATGGAACCACCTGTGAAACCCAACGCTCCAATCACCGCTGGACCTGCAACCACCGCCAATCCTGCACAGTGTAAAGGGACATACAGGTGTGTGTGTGCATTTCAGTAAAACAGGGACATCCAGGTGTGTGTGTGTTTCAGTAAAAGAGGGACATCCAGGTGTGTGTGTGCGTTTCAGTAAAACAGGGACATCCAGGTGTGTGTGTGTTTCAGTAAAACAGGGACATACAGGTGTGTGTGTGCGTTTCAGTAAAACTGGTACATCCAGGTGTATGTGTGCATTTCAGTAAAACTGGGACATCCAGGTGTATGTGTGCGTTTCAGTAAAACAGGGACATACAGGTGTGTGTGTGCGTTTCAGTAAAACAGGGACATACAGGTGTGTGTGTGCATTTCAGCAAAACAGGGACATCCAGGTGTGTGTGTGTTTCAGTAAAACTGGGACATGCAGGTGTGTGTGTGTGTTTCAGTAAAACTGGGACATCCAGGTGTATGTGTGTGTTTCAGTAAAAGAGGGACATCCAGGTGTGTGTGTGTGCGTTTCAGTAAAACAGGGACATCCAGGTGTGTGTGTGTTTCAGTAAAACAGGGACATACAGGTGTGTGTGTGCGTTTCAGTAAAACTGGTACATCCAGGTGTATGTGTGCATTTCAGTAAAACTGGGACATCCAGGTGTATGTGTGCGTTTCAGTAAAACAGGGACATACAGGTCTGTGTGTGCGTTTCAGTAAAACAGGGACATACAGGTGTGTGTGTGCATTTCAGCAAAACAGGGACATCCAGGTGTGTGTGTGTTTCAGTACAACTGGGACATGCAGGTGTGTGTGTGTGTGTTTCAGTAAAACTGGGACATCCAGGTGTGTGTGTGCATTTCAGTAAAACAGGGACATCCAGGTGTGTGTGTGCGTTTCAGTAAAACAGGGACATCCAGGTGTGTGTGTCTGTTTCAGTCAAACTGGGACATGCAGGTGTGTGAGTGTGTTTCAGTAAAACTGGGACATCCAGGTGTGTGTGTGCGTTTAAGTAAAACTGGGACATCCAGGTGTGTGTGTGTGTTTCAGTAAAATTGGGACATCCAGGTGTATGTCTGCGTTTCAGTAAAACTGGGACATCCAGGTGTATGTGTGTGTTTCAGTAAAACTGGGACATACAGGTGTGTGTGTGCGTTTCAGTAAAACAGGGACATCCAGGTGTGTGTGTGTGTGTATTTCAGTAAAACAGGGACATCCAGGTGTATGTGTGCGTTTCAGTAAAACTGGTACATCCAGGTGTGTGTGTGCGTTTAAGTAAAACTGATACATCCAGGTGTGTGTGTTTTTCAGTAAAACTGGTACATCCAGGTGTATGTGTGTGTTTCAGTAAAACTGGGACATACAGGTGTGTGTGTGCGTTTCAGTAAAACAGGGACATCCAGGTGTGTGTGTGTGTATTTCAGTAAAACAGGGACATCCAGGTGTATGTGTGCATTTCAGTGAAACTGGAACATGCAGGTGTATGTGTGTGTTTCAGTAAAGCTGGGAGAGTGTCGCATTATTTAGACTTACCCCGGTGCTAACAGGATTTATCTGCGACTACACAATCATGTCAATCAAATAGATAAACAAATAAATTTATATTTAAAAAGCTTCGATCTGTGCCTCAAATGACACTTTAGTATATTATATGTAAATAAAACTTGTAATAGCACATGGTGTGTGCGCATGCTTGTATACGTGAATACGTAAAACAACATTGACAACCTCCAAAACAACAATACATTGATCATTGGTAATACAAACCAGCCCCAGCTGCTGCTACTACTCCAAGGCATCCTAGAGAAAGAAAGAAATAAAAACATTCTGATAAATAAAAAAAAAGTGTAATCTCTAATCTCGAGACTGTCTTTAATCCCAGTGTGTGTTTAAGTAAAACTGGGACATCCAGGCATGTGTGCGTGTAAAAAAACTAACAATAAACAAAGGACAATAAATTGATAATTGTTAATACAAACCAGCCCCTGCTGCTGCTGATGCAAGGCATTCTAGAGAAAGAAATAAATTTAAAAAACATTCTGATAAATAAGAGAAAAGTGTTCAGTCTAATCTCGAGACTGTCTTTAATCCCAGTGTGTGTTTAAGTGAAACAGGTACATACAGGTGTGTGTGTGTGTTTAAGTGAAACAGGTACAAAGAGGTGTGTGTGTGTGTTTCTGACTAACCCCAGTGCTTAAAGGATTTATCTGAGAAAATAAACATCTCAATCAAATTAATAAATAGTGGAAATAAGTATTGATCTGTGGCTCAAAAGACACTTCAGCAGCTGTATGTAAATAAACAATAAACAGGCGATATCCCATGATGTGAGCGCATGCCTGCATATGTCTGCGCGTAAAAAAACTAACAATAAACAAAGGACAATAAATTGATAATTGTTAAAACAAACCTGCCATAGCTGCTGCTGATCCAATGCATTCTAGAGAAAGAAATAAATAAAAAAAACATTCTGATAAATAAGAGAAAAGTGTTCCGTTTAATCTCGAGACTGTCTTTAATCCCAGCCATTGTATTGCTGGAGCAAAATCTGAAAATCTTTCTTTGCGTAATTCTGTAGGCTATTAATGTAACAGGAGTCAGGACACTCACCCATTTCAATTGACTTTCAGTTGCTTTGCAAAGATTAATCTGAAATATAAATATTCATGTATTTCGGGCAAGGCAAGTTTATTTATATAGAACCATTCAAACACAATGCAATTCAAAGTGCTTTACAGGGGCATAAAACATATGTTAAAATAAGACATTAAGAAGACATTAAAATTGCATTCAAAAGACAATAAAAACAAAAAGCAAAAACAAGCAAATAAATGATTAAATATTTTTTAAAAATTGCATTAAAAGACACTACTGCAGTGATTTAAGGACCGGTGTAATGTGCTCCGCTTTCTTGGGGTTCGTCAGGACTCTGGCAGCAGCATTCTGGACGAGCTGTAGCTGTCTAATTCATTTTTTTTTTTGAAGACACCATTACAATAATCTAGCCTGTGGAAAATAAATGCATGAACAAGTTTTTCTGTATCTTGTTTAGACAGAAATGGTTTAATTCATGCTATGTTTTTAAGTTGGTAATGGGCAGATTTTGTAATCGTCTTTATATGGCTGTTGAAATTTTGAGTCCATAACTACACCAAGATTTCTGGCTTGATTTGTAGATTTTAGTGTCATGGATTCAAGGTGAGCACTGACTTTTAATCTTTTTTGCTTGGGGCCAAAAACTAATTTTTTGTTTTCTGTATTCAGTTGTAAAAAAATTGGGGATAGAATGCACCAACGATTGACACGCTCGGCTATGGCAGGACCGGGGCGCGAACCCCGATCCTCGGAGTACAACTGCGCTGACTGAAAGTCAGCGGTCTTTACCGCTGTACCACCGCGGCGGCCTATTTGGGGCCAAATTATTCTTATTTTTTCTGTATTCAGTTGTAAAAAAAATTGGGGATAGAATGCACCAACGATTGACAAAAATGAACGATTGAAAAAAGTAAACGTTTTTGCAGTCTGCTGTTAAGCATTGAAACAGACATAGCATAACGGCAGATGTCGCAATTGTTTTAGTTCGAGCAGGGCACTGGAACAAGCCGCTCTGGAGCTAAATTCTGTTATTTGATCTTTGTACGGTTGCTGTTAACCCCGTATACAAAAGGTCTGTAAAAATCCTATAAAAATCCTACATTCCATATGCAAAAAAGGAAATACGTGGTAGAGAACTAGCATAAACATTTCATACTAAAATTAAATAGTTCCCTAACACAGTGTTTTTCAACCTTTTTTGAACCAAGGCACATTTTTACATTAAAAAAAAATCCTGAGTCACACCACCAACCAAAAGTGTTACTAATTAAGTGAAGTTGGATCATTTCCCACGGCACACCTGACGATCTCTCACGGCACACTAGTGTGCCGCGGCACAGTGGTTGAAAAGCACTGCCCTAACATACATGATAGGCCTACTTCCTTTAAAAAACATTGAAAGATAATAATTGTATACAAATATATATTATAATACTAATCAACATATATGATTTTTTTTAAAACTTTGGAACTATGATCATATATGATTTTTACAGACCTTTTGCATGTGGGGATAACTAAATAACACAACAGAAATATAAAGATTACACGTAACTTTTAATATAGTTAGCTATACATGTGCTGTATTTGCGCCGTTTCCCAGTGATGTTTCCGCCAAGGTAAATATTTTATATTTATATTAATGCAAGACCTTACCTGACTTCGCTGAATATGACTCGGTGAGTATCTGTAGGTTTTGCAGGGTCATGTAAGGCAGTAGTTTCTTGGTCCCTTATATAGTCTCGTGAGTCTGGCTGGGAGAGGCCAGATACTGAATTTACAGAGAAATGAAACTGAACGCAGACACTGTAATCAACATCGTATAGCTTTACTGCTAGTGGAAATGTTTTGAAAGTGAGATTATAACACAACCATGGATTGAATGTCGTCTCATTATGTATTCATTATAAATATTAGGCCGTGTAACAATGACAGTAACACTCCAGTTACTCGTAAATATTTGCAATGGACTGTGATTATCATTTTATAGCAGGTACACACACACTTACACTGGTACACACACAAACACACACACTTACACTGTTTCAGACACACACACACTTACACTGGTACACACACACACACACACACACACACTTACACTGACACACACACACACACACACACACACACTTACACGTACACACACACACACACACACACACTTACACTGGTACACACACACACACACACACACACACACTTACACTGGTAACACACACACACACACACACACACACTTACACGTACACACACACACACACACACACACACTTACACTGCGACACACACACACACACACACACACACACACACACACTTACACTGGTACACACACACACACACACACACACACACACACACACACTTACACTGGTACACACACACACACTTACACTGGTACACACACACACACACACACACACACACACACACACACTTACACTGGTACACACACACACACAAACACACGCACACACACACACACTTACACAGTTACAGACACACACACACTTACACTGGTACACACACACACACACACACACACACTTACACTGGTACACTACACACTGACACTCCAGCGTATCACCCGACCAGCTCTCCTGCATTCTGCACTCCTCTTTGTAATCACGTTGTTCCCGTACCTATTTAGTTTCTGTACCAGTCACTGCCAGATTGTTTTTTTCAGTTTTCTGTTTGAGATTACCCCGGCCTTTTCTCCCCGTTTAGCATCCTGTTTGTTGTACTATTTAACCTCTTTCCTGCCACCCTGTGTGGTTTTGAAATAAATATCTCCTGTGTGGAGTTCAACCAACTATCTGTTTCTGAGTTCTGCATTTGGGTCCAATCCTGAGTATCGTTGCATCACCTCTAATATGACTAAATTATCATATGCTGATAATAAATATTCACTCACTAAGTACATGGGCAGCAGTGTAGTGTAATGGTTAGGGAGATGGACTGGTGAACCTAAGGTTGCTGTAAAAAATATAATGTCTTTGAGTGAAAAGAACCACCTTTACATTACAGGCATTTAGCAGACGCTCTTATCCAGAGCGACTTACACAACTTCTTATTACATTTATCCATTAACACAGCTGGATATATACTGAAGCAATTCAGGTTAAGTACCTTGCTCAAGTGTCCTACCTGGGAATCGAACCTGCAACCTTTCGGTTACAAGTCCAGCTTCATAACCATTATAGTACACTGCCTTCAGCTTCAACAAAACCGTGTAGAATTTAGGAACTAGGCTGGCAATGTAATAAAATATTTAGGGAACTGGGCTTACAATGATTGTAGGTTTGATTGTAGCCCTGCTAGCAAAGACGCTGAACATGAATTACGTACCTCTAGACAATACTCAGCTCCATATAAATGCTTTGTGTGTTTTTAAAACAATGTCACTGGTGTGAGTTGCTCTGCATAAGAGAGTTTGCTAAATCCCCAAAATGCTATGTAAGTATGTACAGTATGTATGCTATGTAAGTATGTACAGTATGTATGCTACTGTAAGGAGTTGTTCATATTTAGCATTTAATGATGAGAGAACAGAAGAGAAAGCAGCAGTGTTAGAATGTGACCCATCTACCTGCTACTTTGAGTTTCCAAACTTCAGGAGAAATGTACCTGCACAGCGAGCATTCCTGTGGGGACACACCTCCAAACAGCAAAGCAAACATATTCTGCCTTTGTGATTCCAGCACGCAGATGGTTTAGTTCTGTCCTGATGCCAAGCCCACATTCCTGACCATGAGTTGATGACATTTTCAGCCTGCTATGCGTTATTAGAACACTAGGGGGTGCTGGGAGACTCATTGGGATCTATGCAATCTTAACTGTAGCAACATACAAATTAAAAGCCTTTAATATAGTTAGATATGTGCAATATATCTGGTACACATACACACTTACACTGGTACACATACACACTTACACTGGTACACATACACACTTACACTGGTACACATATACACTTACACTGGTACACACACACACACTTACACTGGTACACACACACACTTACACTGGCACACAGACACACTTATACACACATATACACACACACACTATCACTGGTATATTTGCACTGGTACACAGACACACTTACACTGGTACACATACACACACACTTACACTGGTACACACACACACACTTACACTGGTACAGACACACACACACTTACACTGGTACAGACACACACACACACACACACACACTTACACTCTTACACACACACACACACACACACACACACACACACACTTACACTGTTACACTACACACACACACACACACACACACACACACACACTTACACTGGTACACACACACACACTTACACTGGTACACACACAAACACACATACTAACACTGGTACACACACACACACTTACACTGGTACAGACACACACACACTTACACTGGTACAGACACACACACACACACACACACACACACACACTTACACGTACACACACACACACACACACTTACACGTACACACACACACACACACACACACACACTTACACGTACACACACACACACACTTACACTGGAACAGACACACACACACTTACACTGGTACAGACACACACACACACACACACTTACACTGGTACAGACACACACACACACACACACACTGGTACACACACACACACACACACACACACACACACACCTACACACGTACACACACACACACACACACACTTACACTGGTACACTACACACTTACACTGGTACACTACACACTTACACTGGTACACACACACACTTACACTGGTACAGACACACACATACTTACACTGGTAGACACACACACACTTACACTGGTAGACACACACACACACACACACACACACACACAAACACACACACAAACACACACACGCACACACACACACACACACTTACACTGGTACAGACACACACACACTTACACTGGTACACACACACACACTTACACTGGTACACTACACACTTACACTGGTACACTACACACTGACACTCCAGCTTATCACCCGACCAGCTCTCCTGCATTCTGCACTCCTCTTTGTAATCACGTTGTTCTCGTACCTATTTAGTTTCTGTACCAGTCACTGCCAGATTGTTTTTTTCAGTTTTATGTTTGAGATTACCCCGGCCTTTTCTCCCCGTTTAGCATCCTGTTTGTTGTACTATTTAACCTCTTTCCTGCCACCCTGTGTGGTTTTGAAATAAATATCTCCTGTGTGGAGTTCAACCAACTATCTGTTTCTGAGTTCTGCATTTGGGTCCAATCCTGAGTATCGTTGCAACACCTCTAATATGACTAAATTATCATATGCTGATAATAAATATTCACTCACTAAGTACATGGGCAGCAGGGTAGTGTAATGGTTAGAGAGATGGACTGGTGAACCTAAGGTTGCTGTAAAAAATATAATGTCTTTGAGTGAAAAGAACCACCTTTACATTACAGGCATTTAGCAGACGCTCTTATCCAGAGCGACTTACACAACTTCTTATTACATTTATCCATTAACACAGCTGGATATATACTGAAGCAATTCAGGTTAAGTACCTTGCTCAAGTGTCCTACCTGGGAATCGAACCTGCAACCTTTCGGTTACAAGTCCAGCTTCATAACCATTATAGTACACTGCCTTCAGCTTCAACAAAACCGTGTAGAATTTAAGAACTAGGCTGGCAATGTAATAAAATATTTAGGGAACTGGGCTTACAATGATTGTAGGTTTGATTGTAGCCCTGCTAGCAAAGACGCTGAACATGAATTACGTACCTCTCTAGACAATACTCAGCTCCATATAAATGCTTTGTGTGTTTTTAAAACAATGTCGCTGGTGTGAGTTGCTCTGCATAAGAGAGTTTGCTAAATCCCCAAAATGCTATGTAAGTATGTTCAGTATGTATGCTATGTAAGTATTTACAGTATGTATTCTACTGTAAGGAGTTGTTCATATTTAGCATTTAATGATGAGAGAACAGAAGAGTAAGCAGCAGTGTTAGAATGTGACCCATCTACCTGCTACTTTGAGTTTCCAAACACCTGCTGTGTTTCACTTCAGGAGAAATGTACCAGCACAGCGAGCATTCCTGTGGGGACACACCTCCAAACAGCAAAGCAAACATACTCTGCCTTTGTGATTCCAGCACGCAGATGGTTTAGTTCTGTCCTGATGCCAATCCCACATTCCTGACCATGAGTTGATGACATTTTCAGCCTGCTATGCATTATTAGAACACTAGGGGGTGCTGGGTGACTCATTGGGATCTATGCAATCTTAGCTGTAGCCTGTAGTGTTGAAAAGAAGTAGCAACACCATGTGTTTCGGAAAAGAACAGCGGATGCTTACACTCTCGCAAACTGGCAGTGGGGCTCACGCCATGAACACGGCTGCGGTTGCAGACAATTGGCCGTTCTAAACTGGGGTGGGAATTGCACATGCTCAGCCCCACACGTGGGGGCCAAACTTATTTAAATGAAAAAACACAGTCAGGCGGGTCTACAGAGGACTGCACACGGTCACATTCAGCAGCACCCGAGGGTCCACGGCCTTGACGACTCCCTGCACGTTTCTGAATCAAACTCTTTACTGATGCAATCTCTCCCCACTCTCCACTGTACCAAAGGCCACTCACTCATGCGCATGCAATTTAAACACCTATGTTATCATTATGTTCTCAGCAGTGTTTGGCTGTAGGTACATCTCAGCAGTGTTTGGCTGTAGCTAAATCTCCGCAGTGTTTGGCTGTAGGTAAATCTCAGCAATGTGTGGCTGTAGGTAAATCTCAGCACTGTTTGGCTGTAGCTAAATCTCAGCAATGTGTGGCTGTAGGTAAATCTCAGCAGTGTTTGGCTGTAGGTAAATCTCAGCAGTGTTTGGCTGTAGCTAAATCTCAGCAGTGTTTGGCTGTAGGTAAATCTCAGCAGTGTTTGGCTGTAGCTAAATCTCAGCAGTGTTTGGCTGTAGGTAAATCTCAGCAGTGTTTGGCTGTAGCTAAATCTCAGCAGTGTTTGGCTGTAGGTAAATCTCAGCAGTGTTTGGCTGTAGCTAAATCTCAGCAGTGTTTGGCTGTAGCTAAATCTCAGCAGTGTTTGGCTGTAGGTAAATCTCAGCAGTGTTTGGCTGTAGGTAAATCTCCGCAGTGTTTGGCTGGCAAAATAAAGAGAACTTAACAGTGATGTTGTTTAGGGAATTATTTATTCATTAAAGAAAGAACAACATCCTCATCCTATTTTCAACTAGTCCTTTTAAAAGTTGTTCCTGTTCTTTAAGTTTCTTTCAATGAACAGAAAAAAAAGCATTGCATTTTTTAGCTTTTGTGTTAACAGCACAAATGTTTCCAAATATATGGTTGAAGGGCACGCTGGGCTGGTGAGACCATCGCAGAGGTGACCCCGTGGCTTTGCTGAGCAAGGGTTAGATTAAGATGGCTCCGATAGCCGCCACGATGCTGGAAACCGCCGCAGTGCCTGAGGTAGAGACCCCTACTACCCCTGTGAAAAACACACACAACGCACTCCGTCAGGGTTTTAGGGCTGCTTATTTACAGGTTTCATAACAGCATGCAGGACGCTGGCAAAAGATCAACACCATGATGACACTGATTGACTGTTATTGAACTCTAATATTGAACTCTAATACTGAATTCTAATACTGAATTCTAATATTGAACTCTAATACTGAATTCTAATACTGAATTCTAATACTGAACTCTAATACTGAATTCTAATACTGAATTCTAATACTGAATTCTAATATTGAACTCTAATATTGAACTATAATACTGAGCTCTAATATTGAACTCTAATATTGAACTCTAATACTGAATTCTATTACTGAACTCTAATATTGAACTTTAATACTGAATTCTAATACTGAATTCTAATACTGAACTCTAATACTGAACTCTAATATTGAACTCTAATATTGAACTCTAATACTGAATTCTAATACTGAACTCTAATATTGAACTCTAATACTGAGCTCTAATATTGAACTATAATATTGAACTCTAATACTGAATTCTAAGATTGAACTCTAATATTGAACTCTAATACTGAACTCTATTACTGAATTATAATACTGAACTCTAATACTGAACTCTAATATTGAACTCTAATATTGAACTCTAATACTGAATTCTAATACTGAACTCTAATACTGAACTCTAATATTGAACTCTAATATTGAACTCTAATACTGAATTCTAATACTGAACTCTAATACTGAACTCTAATATTGAACTCTAATATTGAACTCTAATACTGAATTCTAATACTGAACTCTAATATTGAACTCTAATATTGAACTCTAATATTGAACTCTAATACTGAATTATAATACTGAACTCTAATATTGAACTCTAATATTGAAACTCTAACTGAATTCTAATACTGAATTCTAATACTGAATTCTAATATTGAACTCTAATACTGAATTCTAATACTGAATTCTAATACTGAACTCTAATACTGAATTCTAATACTGAATTCTAATACTGAATTCTAATATTGAACTCTAATATTGAACTATAATACTGAGCTCTAATATTGAACTCTAATATTGAACTCTAATACTGAATTCTAATACTGAACTCTAATACTGAACTCTAATATTGAACTCTAATATTGAACTCTAATACTGAATTCTAATACTGAACTCTAATATTGAACTCTAATATTGAACTCTAATATTGAACTCTAATACTGAATTATAATACTGAACTCTAATATTGAACTCTAATATTGAACTCTAATACTGAATTCTAATACTGAATTCTAATACTGAATTCTAATACTGAACTCTAATACTGAATTCTAATACTGAATTCTAATACTGAACTCTAATACTGAATTCTAATACTGAATTCTAATACTGAATTCTAATATTGAACTCTAATATTGAACTATAATACTGAGCTCTAATATTGAACTCTAATATTGAACTCTAATACTGAATTCTATTACTGAACTCTAATATTGAACTTTAATACTGAATTCTAATACTGAATTCTAATACTGAACTCTAATACTGAACTCTAATATTGAACTCTAATATTGAACTCTAATACTGAATTCTAATACTGAACTCTAATATTGAACTCTAATACTGAGCTCTAATATTGAACTATAATATTGAACTCTAATACTGAATTCTAAGATTGAACTCTAATATTGAACTCTAATACTGAACTCTATTACTGAATTATAATACTGAACTCTAATACTGAACTCTAATATTGAACTCTAATATTGAACTCTAATACTGAATTCTAATACTGAACTCTAATACTGAACTCTAATATTGAACTCTAATATTGAACTCTAATACTGAATTCTAATACTGAACTCTAATATTGAACTCTAATATTGAACTCTAATATTGAACTCTAATACTGAATTATAATACTGAACTCTAATATTGAACTCTAATATTGAACTCTAATACTGAATTCTAATACTGAACTCTAATATTGAACTCTAATACTGAATTCTAATATTGAACTCTAATATTGAACTCTAATACTGAATTCTAATACTGAACTCTAATACTGAATTCTAATTCTGAACTCTAATATTGAACTCTAATATTGAACTCTAATACTGAATTCTAATACTGAACTCTAATATTGAACTCTAATATTGAACTCTAATACTGAATTCTAATATTGAACTCTAACTGAGTAAGCGTCCACGTGCAGTAACAAAACCTCACACTCACACTCACTTCTTTTGTGCTGAAAAAGTGTAACACTTGAATTTACATGAAGGAATAATGTTGTTTGAATCCAAGCTCAACACAAATGATTATTTTACACAAAGGGCTTGTGGATCAGAGAAGAACATAATACAGAAGCAAAACTTAGAAAACATTTTAGAAACCCTTTTTAGAGAACGGGCTTCTCTTCGTTCCTTACCCACTGATTGCAGGCCGGCCACCAAAGTACCCGCAGCCACTGCTCCCCCATTGGCTATTGCTGCTGATGACATCATTCCGGAAGCGACGGATCCGGCTGCGATGCCGGCGGCCGTGAAACCCAACGCTCCAACAACCAGTGGAACTGCAACCACAGCTGTACCTGCATACAAAGGCACAAAGAGGGAGAGAGAGAGAGGGAGAGAGGGAGAAAGAGAAGGACAGAGGGAGGGAGAGAGGGAGAGAGAGAAAGACAGAGGGAGGGAGAGGGAGATAGAGAAGAACAGAAGGAGGGAGAGAGTGAGAAAGAGAGAAAGGGAGGAAGAGAGGGACAGAGGGATGGAGAGGGATGGAGAGAAGGACAGAGGGAGGGAGATAGGGACAGAGGGAGGGAGAGAGGGACAGAGGGATGGAGAGAGGGACAGAGGGATGGAGAGAGGGACAGGAGGATGGATGGAGAGAGGGACAGAGGGAGAGAGAGGGACAGAAGGATGGATGGAGAGAGGGACAGAGGGATGAAGAGAGGGACAGAGGGAGGAAGAGAGCGACAGAGGGATGGACAGAGGGAGGAAGAGAGGGACAAAGGGATGGAGAGAGGGACAGAAGGATGGATGGAGAGAGGGACAGAGGGAGGAAGAGAGGGATGAAGAGAGGGACAGAAGGATGGATGGAGAGAGGGACAGAGGGAGAGAGAGGGACAGAGGGAGGAAGAGAGGGACCGAGGGATGGACAGAGGGAGGAAGAGAGGGACAAAGGGATGGAGAGAGGGACAGAAGGAGAGAGAGGGACAGAGGGAGGAAGAGAGGGACAGAGGGATGGACAGAGGGAGGAAGAGAGGGACAAAGGGATGGAGAGAGGGACAGAGGGAAGAAGAGAGGGATGAAGAGAGGGACAGAAGGATGGATGGAGAGAGGGACAGAGGGAGAGAGAGGGACAGAGGGAGGAAGAGAGGGACCGAGGGATGGACAGAGGGAGGAAGAGAGGGACAAAGGGATGGAAAGAGGGACAGATGGAGAGAGAGGGACAGAGGGATGGACAGAGGGAGGAAGAGAGGGACAGAAGGATGGATGGAGAGAGGGACAGAGGGAGGAAGAGAGGGATGAAGAGAGGGACAGAAGGATGGATGGAGAGAGGGACAGAGGGAGGGAAAGAAGGACAGAGGGAGGGAGAGAGTGAGAAAGGGAGGGAGAGAGGGACAGAGAGAGGGAGAGAGGGACAGAGGGATGGACAGAGGGAGGAAGAGAGGGACAAAGGGAGGAAGAGAGGGACAGAGGGATGGACAGAGGGAGGAAGAGAGGGACAGAGGGATGGAGAGAGGGACAGAAGGATGGATGGAGAGAGGGACAGAGGGAGGAAGAGAGGGATGAAGAGAGGGACAGAAGGATGGATGGAGAGAGGGACAGAGGGAGGGAAAGAAGGACAGAGGGAGGGAGAGAGTGAGAAAGGGAGGGAGAGAGGGACAGAGAGAGGGACAGAGAGAGGGAGAGAGTGAGAAAGGGAGGAAGAAAGGGATGGAGAGAGGGACAGAGGGAGGAAGAGAGGGACAGAGGGATGGAGAGAGGGACAGAGGGAGGGAGAGAGTGAGAAAGGGAGGGAGAGAGGGACAGAGGGATGGAGATAGTTTAATGTGCTTGTTGTTTATGTAAAGCTTTTGCAGTATATCGGCAATATAAGATGTCATGCGCATAATGCATATTTGAGAGAGAGAGAATAGTAATGACCTAGAGGGGAGTAAGTATAAAAAAATTATATTTTTTAAGTAAAAAAAAAAAAGAATGTACAATGATTTAAAATGTTTAATTACAGCCATTATCTATGAGGCTTGTAAAACAAGTATGGTTTGTACTTTGTAGTTTATTTAATTTATCTACGAATTAGATAACATTACTCTAAAGATCTGTAGCTGGAACATTCAGGGTCTGTGGTCTTCATCATTTGGGCTGAAGAGCACAGATCCTGAATTTGTAAATAGTTTAAAGAATATGGATATTGTGATACTTGGTGAAACCTGGTGTTGTGCTGATGTGTCCTCAGAATGCCCATTAAACTTTAGAGAGTTAATTCTCCCATCCCTTAAACACACACATACAAACCGTGCCAAAGACTCCCTTAAACACACACATACAAACCGTGCCAAAGACTCCCTTAAACACACACATACAAACCGTGCCAAAGACTCCCTTAAACACACACATACAAACCGTGCCAAAGGCTCCCTTAAACAGACACACATACTCATACATATTTGTGCAGATCTATTCTGACTTTGATGCTACGCTACTTTAGGCAAGTATACATAGCTGCAGCTTCAGACTCCAAGAAACGCCCCTCACTACAAGAAACGCCCCTTCAGCTAATTAGCTATGTGAACGTAGTTGAACGTCAAAAAAAAAAACCGAGGGAATTTAGCCTACGTTATCATAGCAACGTGTTAACGTGTGTTAACGTAAGTTAGTTTTCTGACTCTCTTTAGTTTATCTAGCAAGTGATCATCCATGTAACTAGCTAGGTATAGCACATTCAGTTCCAGAAGGGAACTAACTGACGTAGTTACTTCAGCTGCTTATTGTCAGAGAGCAATGCAGGGCAACGTTAATGTTAAATGATGTCATGCTGTAGGCCTATCTGTGTGGAATTGTGTATTTTTGTAAGCGGTGTAATGAGCGAAATCTGGCTCAGTCGACTGAGGTCATTAGACGACGTAAAGTATGCCGTTACCAGCCTATTCGTTCATTTTCAGCAATGCCACTTATACTTGCAATTATTATGAAATACAAAGTTTGTTCAGAAACACGTCTAATCCAGTGCTGAAACTAGCTACTAAAGTGATGTGTCAAACTAAAGAATGTTGTGCTATCAGTCAGACACCATCTGCCAATCACAACTTGTTCTTCACTGCGGAGAGGGGTACCCTAAATTACCCCAGACCTTATCAGAATGCCCATTTGTATTATTGATAGAAGCATGGCGCAAATAATCAGAAATAGCTTTACTTTTCATGATGTGATATAGGCCAACTACACTACAATAATGACATTCCTGGTTAGTTAAACTAAGTAAGATTTTCAATTAAAATTATTAATTTATAATCCACCAGGCAATAGCCTACATTTTAGATTAACGTTAGCTACATACATTCTGCAAATTTCTCATTGTGTAGATAACGTTATTTAATGACGGTTTTAGGACAAAATAAGAAATATATATATATGTTTCACGGAACATTTTAGTTGGGCTATTCGTTTTTCACGATCAGCTTTAAAACAGTACAGTGAGATTTACTATTTACTATTAACCCCGAGAATTAGGTTACCTATTGTCTCCCAGCACAGTCTCAAGAGCGTGGAGGAGATATTAAACGAGGAGTTGATTAAGTGTTCCCTTAATTTCTTTAAGCAGTGTATATATACTATATGGCCAAAAGTATGTGGACACCCCTACTAAGTATTGAGTTCAGGTGTTTCAGCCTCCCCCACTGCTAAGAGGCACATAAAATCAAGCACATAGCCATGAAATCTCCATAGATAAACATTGGCATTAGAATGGGTCGTACTGAAGAGCTTAGTGACTTTAAACATGGCACTGTCATAGGATGCCACCAAAAAAGGTTTTATCATTTCTAAACCGTTCATCCGATATGGATGGAAATACCCTCAAATTAAAGCTGACAGTCTGCACTTCAACCTCATTGTCATTGCATCCTTTCAAACTCAAAGTGCTGGAGTACGGAACCGAAATAACGAGACAACTGATAATTTTGCAGTGGTCTCTTAATTTTTTCCAGAGCTGTATATGTAACTCCAACCTGCCCATTAGTTATTAGGCCAACAGATTGACGTGAACAATCATGTCTGTCAATATGTGCATTTTTATTATTATTGTTATTTTTTAAGTTAGGTTTTAATTGAGAGAAAAGGCTATAAAATGTATTATGCTGGAAGTCGTTTTCCTATTCCAATAGGCCAATACAGCCCATTAAAATGCTACTGTTGCACTAACGAATCTCAGAGTGGACTTAGGAGTGACATTTAAAAAAGAGGGGTTGTTCTGTTTTATTCTGGAGGGTTTAATAATGAACAAAATGAAATGGCTGGCACAGCTGGTGGTAACAAGCTTGCTCGAATGATAACCTGCCGAATGATTAAACAACAATGATTCAGAAATACAAAATAACAATTCAAAATTACAATTAGGTTACACATAGGTTCATTGAACAGTTCTAAATTGCATTAACGAATGAGTTTCATTCATAAAATATTCCTAAAGTATTCTACTTTTGTCTTCAATACAACGAAATAACAATGTAATAAATTGCTTTCGATATGAATATCTTCAGACACAGCACCATATTATTCCATTGAAAAAAGTGAACGCTGTGGGCCGCTTAAGCGGCCGAAAGCAATCGAGTAATTCTGAAAGTTTATCTATTCTGGCACTTCACCTCTCCAAATATCAGCCGACTGGGGCAGGCTATGAACGGTTCGCCGTAATCCATACTTTTAGCGAGCTATAACAGACCATTTCAATACAAACTACTGACTTCTTCAATAGACTCCCCGGCCATGTTAATTTTCACTAGCTTATATTGTAAAAATATATAGCACTCTAACGTAATTAATTTGGCTCATAACAGAAATATGAGTGGTAACAATGGATATAATGGATATGGATAGAACGGACTGTTTAGCTGGCTTACATACATTTAAATACTTTCAGTATATACCCATTTATATTAGTGTGCATAATTTTGCTGCGGATTAACAGCAGCGAACCAACAGGATCCCCCAAGGCCACCGTAGTTGGTTGGGGGCGTTTCTTGGAGTCTGCAGGCTGCAGCTATTCCCTACTCACTTTAGGGGCTACGTGGTGCCAGCTTTGTGTTTTGTAGCGCGGTTACTTTGTTGCTAAGTAGGTTACTACTAGCTTTTGGTTCGTAACTGTGTTACTGTGTTGCTTAGCACTACGTTGGGTCCCGCCTGTAGTAATAGCTTTGTGTGTCATTTCGTCACTTTGAGTTGCGCTACTTATGACATTTTGTAGCGCTTGTATTGCCACAACCACCTGTCCAATCGTTTGTTGACGTTGTCGTGACAGCCGAGTCAGTGGAAGAGCTTTGCTTTCCTACGTGGTTTTCGATTCGTTACTGAAGTTTTGAATTTAGCGTTTTGGGCGACAGTTACCATGGAGTTTAACCTCGATGCGTTCGCCGAAGCTCCTACCTTTGAACAATTGGACAGCTGTAGGAAAGCTGACCTCTTGTTAATAGCGGACCATTTCGCTATTAATTTAACCCGCTCAGGGAGGAAGCCGGTTATTAAGGACAGGGTGAAGGAGGTGTTGCTGGAGCTAGTGCTAGGAAATCATTAAGCTGTAAATAATAAATCATTGTTATCTCTTTTAAAACTACAGCGTGTTGGTTGCGTCTTTATGCTGTGGTTGTGGTGGTTTAATATTACGGTTATTTCCACTTTTCTTGTTATTGCAGCATTGTGGGGTTTCCGATCCGTAATAATGCCCCTTAGTTCTCTTTCCTAAATAAAAACATGTTCCAAATTTCTCTTTAGTCATACAAACCAGTTCCAAGTGCTGCTCCAATCGCAAGTCCAATAAGACCTTGAGAAACAAAAGCAATATTAAAAGACATACTGTACATTTATGATAATGCAGATAAATAAGGGGCATGGCTCAGTCTAATCTCGCCATACTGAGAAATTAACATAATGCCGGAACAAAACCTGAAAACCTTCATCTGTTTCCGTTATTTAGTAGTAATGGAACAGGACACTCACCCATTGTTTCTGCAAAGATGATTCTGAAACATGAATATGAATGTGTTTCAGAGATAGAAATCCAAATATTTATCAATGAATACAGCACTAATTTGCTTTTATGCTTATGTCCACTGTTGTTTGTGTGGTCCACTTATGTTATGTATTTTTATCAGCCAGTCAAAGAAGATGTCATTCTATGATAGACAATACAGTTTTTTTTATTTTATTTTTTTTAAATTTTTGTTTCAGATTTTTCCCTTTTTCTCCCAATTTGGTAGCCAATTGAACCCCCTATTCTAATTCAATTCCCCCCCATGTAGCAACCGCTTGAGAACCACTGAACACAACCCCGTCAACCGGTATTGTAGTAGGAAGGAGGGCGCCACGTCCTCTACAGGGCGCGGCTCCTCGAGCTCCTGACCGTGACCCCACCTCCTCCTGGGTCGTCCATGCGCAGCGATTCTCTCCGAGCCCCTCCCCCCACCCGGAAGCGGCCGCCAATTGCCGCTTCCACAGGGCACCGGCCACGCTCGGTTATGGCAGGACCGGGGCGCGAACCCCGATCCTCGGAGTACAACTGCTCTGACTGAAAGTCAGCGACAATACAGTTTTTTGAATCTTGACCCACTGGTGTGTTATCAACATTGGATATATTAAATACATAATGAGGATATCTTAAATATGTTGCAAACATAGAGAGGGTGCCTGTCTGTTTGTGCAAATATTTCATAAATATATTAAACGAATATGTGGCTAAAATAAATACATTTCTAAATAGTGGAGCATTTTCCTTTCAGCCCATTATTATTATAATACTATATCTTTGTTAAAAAGCACTGTTGTCAGTACAGTATTATTACAGTTATGCAGTATTAAAATATTAAATATTGTTTGTTAACTGCAGCAGATCAATTTATGTCTCACTGTAGATGTACATTTTTTCCCTGTTCTTAGTCATTCAACTTCTTTGAATTGTCATGTAATATACATTGTACATAGTATTGTCATCTTTAAAATGTATTTTATACTTGCAATATCTTATATCAATAACTTTTATATATATGTATATGATATATATATATGCACAAAACAATACATACCTATAATTAAAGAACATAATATACATACAAATTAAAAGCCTTTAATATAGTTAGATATGTGCAATATATCTGTTTCCCTGGAGTGTTGTCTCTCCCTAAGTTAATTTAAACAACACAGTATATTCATATTTATGTTAATATTTACATAAGATCTTACCTGACCAGACAGTCAGTAGGTTTTGCAGGGTGATGTAAGGCAGTCGTTCCTTGGTCCTTTATATAGTCTCGTGAGTCTGGCTGGGAGAGGCCAGATGCTGAATTTACAGAGAAATGAAACTGAAAGCAGAGACTGTAATCAACATCGTGTAGCTTCACGGCTTGTGGAAATGTTTTGAAAGTGAGATCATAACACAACCATCGATTGCATGTCGTCTCATTATTATGTATTCATTATAAACATCAGGCCGTGTAACAATGACAGTAATACTCTAGTTACTTTTAATTATTAAACTCTGACTCTCCATTCACCGCTAAGTATTCTACCAGATTCTACTCTGCTTAGCAATGACTCAGCACTGATGTTCAAAGACATTTTGTACTTTTTTTCCCATTCCATTGCAGTCAAATGAAGTGTGAAGGCTTTCTCTCTCTATGGGCTTTGGTGAAACTGACTGATTTCACCAAACTTTCCCTCTGCTTTTCCACAAGCAACAAATACAGATACACTTACACTGGTACACACACACACACACACACACACACACACACACACACACACACACACACACACACACACACACACACACACACTTATACTGGTACACATATACACTTACACTGGAACACTACACACTTACACTGGTACACATATACACTTACACTGGTACACACACACATACTTACACTGGTACACATACACACTTACACTGGTACACATATACACTTACACTGGTACACACACACATACTTACACTGGTACACATACACACATATACACACACACACACATACTTACACTGGTACACACACACATACTTACACTGGTACACATACACACTTACACTGGTACACATATACACTTACACTGGTACACACACACATACTTACACTGGTACACATACACACTTATACACACATATACACACACACACACACACTTACACTGGTACACACACACATACTTACACTGGTACACACACACATACTTACACTGGTACACACACACACACTTACACTGGCACACAGACACACTTATACACACATATACACACACACACTATCACTGGTATATTTGCACTGGTACACAGACACACTTACACTGGTAGACATACAAACTTACAGTGGTACACATGCACACTTACAGTGCTACACATACACACTTACACTGGTACACATACACACTTACAGTGCTACACATACACACTTACAGTGGTACACATACACACTTACAGTGCTACACATACACACTTACACTGGTACACATATACACTTACACTGGTACACACACACATACTTACACTGGTACACATACACACTTACACTGGTACACATATACACTTACACTGGTACACACACACATACTTACACTGGTACACACACACATACTTACACTGGTACACATACACACTTACACTGGCACACAGACACACTTATACACACATATACACACACACACTATCACTGGTATATTTGCACTGGTACACAGACACACTTACACTGGTAGACATACAAACTTACACTGGTACACATACACACTTACAATGCTACACATACACACTTACACTGGTACACATACACACTTACAGTGCTACACATACACACTTACAGTGGTACACATACACACTTACAGTGCTACACATACACACTTACACTGGTACACAGACACACTTGCACTGGTACACAGACACACTTGCACTGGTACACAGACACACACTGGTACACAGACACACTTACACTGGTACACAGACACACTTACACTGGTACACATACACACTTACACTGGTACACAGACACACTTGCACTGGTACACAGACACACTTACACTGGTACACAGACACACTTGCACTGGTACACAGACACACTTACACTGGTACACATACACACTTACACTGGTAAACATACACACTTACACTGGTACACAGACACACTTACAGTGGTACACATACACACTTACAGTGCTACACATACACACTTGCACTGGTACACAGACACACTTACACTGGTACACAGACACACTTACACTGGTACACGTACACACTTACACTGGTAGACATACACACTTACAGTAGTACACGTACACAGGCTTTAGACTCCTAAATCTTGTTTTGTATAAAGGAACAGCGTGGTCGGGACATGTTGTGAATGTCACATTGAAAGCTAGTGTGATAGAGGCAGGCATAGACTGGCCATCGGGACTTTTTATAATTATAATTTAAAAAATAATAATTTTTTTTTGCTCGACTGGCCCGACTTTGTCTCTCATCTGAACACTGGCCAATCATATGATATCCTACGACGGTCCACCTAGAGTCCCTATATAGAGAGAGTAGCGACATAGAGGGTCCGGAAAAATCTAGTCACGTGATTGCGTGGAGCCATTTTGAGTCCATCGCGGACAGGATCAGGATCAGGATCGGACGCATATCGGTCAGCGTTTTATCTTTCCCGTTGTACGCAGCGTTCTCATTCGTGTTTTACATCGATTTTACGACAAAATGACAGGTTGTAGCGCCTGTGGGTGCACAAATAGAACGGAGAAGGGATTCAAGATGTATAGATTTCCATCAGATGCTAAAAGACGGAAAATCTGGGAGATGGATGGAAAGCAACTTCTTCGTCAGTTCTCTGCCAGGTTTTTCTATCTTTCTAATCAAAATTGCAATAAACTATATTCAGAAAGTTTCTTAGGAGAAACATATTATGCAGATTACTCCGTTCATTGGGGTGGAGGTGTAAACATAAAATATAAAAATAGAAACATTTAAATATAGTAATGGAAGAGGGGTAATGGAGTATTTCTCTTTTGTAAAAATTAAATGAGGTTTATTTAATATAAATATTTAATTATTATTTTTTTTTTTTAAGTACGTGTACATGCTTGTTTAATTTCAAAATGTAATTCTTTGTGTGCACCTGCCAATGTGGAGAGCCTCTCGACAGAATTGATCAATTATTTTAGGCAATCCCCAGGCATTGGCTGGTGTGTCTTTTTCTTTTTCATTGTTCTGTAATGTGGTTCTATTTTGTCATACCTTGACATTGTTCTGTATATATTTCTGATTTCATGCCTGGAAATTAATTAATTAATTAATTAATTAATTAATTAATTAATTAATTAAATAAATAAATAAATAAATAAATAAATAAATAAATAACATTGTATTGTACATGTACATGTATAAGCAGGGAGGTGAGAGTTCGAGTCTCGCTCTCGCCTCCCTGAAATTAAAATGAGGCTGAAATAAGCAGCACGTGTACCTGTCTAGTTCATTCCTTCTTTGTCATGGTTCTAAATGTCTGTGACTGTTAAATCACAACCAGCTCTGTGATTTTCTTTTTTATCATATGGCTCTTAGTTGTCATAAATCTTCTATTTTGTCATCTTCCCATAATTTGTTCATTATCAACATGGAAAAGACCATTCCCATCTCTCATACATAGAGAACATAATGGAATACACGGTTCAACGCACTAGCGCCATACGGCGGCTCCGCACTGAATGGACTCAAAATGGCGTCAAATCGTTAGTTGTCGCTACTCTCTCTATAAAGGGACTCTAGGTCCACCGGCCCCACCCCTATGACTACGCACTACCCGTTCCCCCAGCCCCACCCCTATGACTACGCACTACCCGTTCCCCCAGCCCCACCCCTATGACTACGAACTACCCATTCCCCCAAACAGCCTCGTGTGAGTGAAAGACGGAGAGAACGCAATGATTATAAAGACTGCCAAATAGACAAGCAGCAAAATAAACGGTGGAAACGGGTTCCCGAGAAAGCAGAGAATAAATGTTTTTATCGCTATAGGCAGAAGCGTCTAAGTATACAAAAAATTACACAATTGTTCGGTGGGGCCGGGGCGAGGCTAGCAGCAAGCTAGTGCAACTCTTGCAGCAGGTGAGAATGGAGAGGGAGAGGGGCAGAGTGTCTTTAATGTCGAGCCGGACAGGGCGCCTGATGAGGAGACTCAGGAAGGCACGTTAGGTGAAGGAAGTGAAGTGGTAAGCAAGCAAGCACTAACGTTAATCATTCTCAATAGCTAGCTGGCGAACGTTAACTATTTAAACTTATTTGAATAAATAGCAAACATTAAATGCTGATGTTTCCTGCTAGCTAGAGAACTCAACCATCGCTGATGTTTAAGCGTTCGTAATCAAACGAGGTCGCTTGCTAATGTTGATGAAAAAACATTTATCAACCAGCTAAATACCTAACGTCACCTACTGCGATGTTAGGCGACTAACGTTAGCTGTCCTTAATATGGAAGTATAGTCTGACGTTTCCCACGAGTTCCACCAGTATAGGGAGACATCATTGGAAGAAATATATTATGGAGTATTATAACAATTCTGTCTCATGAACATTGGCAAGCTTTCCATTTTTATAGTAACATCCCTTCTTTCAATGCCATTACTTTTAAACAGTTTTGGTTTAAATAAAATGAATTATATGCTTATTTAATTTGGTCATAAATAACTACATTTACCAAGAACCCATTGCCATTTGTGCATTTATTTTGCTCACCCCCCTGTGTTGGCAATATTGTTATAATTACAGTCATGCCAATAAAGCACTATTGAATTGAATTGACTCAGTCATGAGACATGTCCATCCGATTGTGTTGGGCTGGTCTGGGCAAGTCCAGGACCGATTTTTTTTATCCCAGTCCAGCTCTGCACAGGGGTGTCATTCCCGGGTTATTGCCGTTTGAGTGTGGTGAAACACACTTAGGGCATTGGGTTTTACTGACAAGTGCAGCGATGGACTCTATGGAGCATTACTGTGGTTCTCTTAGGGATGAGGAGTGCAGTGAGGCACTCTATGGAGCATTACTGTGGTTCTCTTAGGGATGAGGAGTGCAGTGAGGTACTCTATGGAGCATTACTGTGGTTCTCTTAGGGATGAGGAGTGCAGTGAGGCACTCTATGGAGCATTACTGTGGTTCTCTTAGGGCTGAGGAGTGCAGTGAGGCACTCTATGGAACATTACTGTGGTTCTCTTAGGGATGAGGAGTGCAGCGAGGCACTCTATGGAGCATTACTGTGGTTCTCTTAGGGATGAGGAGTGCAGTGAGGCACTCTATGGAGCATTACTGTGGTTCTCTTAGGGCTGAGGAGCGCAGTGAGGCACTATATGGAGCATTACTGTGGTTCTCTTAGGGCTGAGGAGTGCAGCGAGGCACTCTATGGAGCATTACTGTGGTTCTCTTAGGGATGAGGAGTGCAGTGAGGCACTCTATGGAGCATTACTGTGGTTCTCTTAGGGATGAGGAGTGCAGTGAGGCACTCTATGGAGCATTACTGTGGTTCTCTTAGGGATGAGGAGTGCAGTGAGGCACTCTATGGAGCATTACTGTGGTTCTCTTAGGGATGAGGAGTGCAGTGAGGCACTTTATGGAGCATTACTGTGGTTCTCTTAGGGATGAGGAGTGCAGTGAGGCACTCTATGGAGCATTACTGTGGTTCTCTTAGGGATGAGGAGTGCAGTGAGGCACTCTATGGAGCATTACTGTGGTTCTCTTAGGGATGAGGAGTGCAGTGAGGCACTCTATGGAGCATTACTGTGGTTCTCTTAGGGATGAGGAGTGCAGCGAGGCACTCTATGGAGCATTACTGTGGTTCTCTTAGGGATGAGGAGTGCAGCGAGGCACTCTATGGAGCATTACTGTGGTTCTCTTAGGGATGAGGAGTGCAGTGAGGCACTCTATGGAGCATTACTGTGGTTCTCTTAGGGATGAGGAGTGCAGTGAGGCACTCTATGGAGCATTACTGTGGTTCTCTTAGGGATGAGGAGTGCAGTGAGGCACTCTATGGAGCATTACTGTGGTTCTCTTAGGGATGAGGAGTGCAGTGAGGCACTCTATGGAGCATTACTGTGGTTCTCTTAGGGAAGAGGAGTGCAGTGAGGCACTCTATGGAGCATTACTGTGGTTCTCTTAGGGACGAGGAGTGCAGTGAGGCACTCTATGGAGCATTACTGTGGTTCTCTTAGGGATGAGGAGTGCAGTGAGGCACTCTATGGAGCATTACTGTGGTTCTCTTAGGGATGAGGAGTGCAGTGAGGCACTCTATGGATCATTACTGTGGTTCTCTTAGGGATGAGGAGTGCAGTGAGGCACTCTATGGAGCATTACTGTGGTTCTCTTAGGGATGAGGAGTGCAGTGAGGCACTCAATGGAGCATTACTGTGGTTCTCTTAGGGATGAGGAGTGCAGTGAGGCACTCTATGGAGCATTACTGTGGTTCTCTTAGGGATGAGGAGTGCAGTGAGGCACTCTATGGAGCATTACTGTGGTTCTCTTAGGGCTGAGGAGCGCAGTGAGGCACTATATGGAGCATTACTGTGGTTCTCTTAGGGCTGAGGAGTGCAGCGAGGCACTCTATGGAGCATTACTGTGGTTCTCTTAGGGATGAGGAGTGCAGTGAGGCACTCTATGGAGCATTACTGTGGTTCTCTTAGGGATGAGGAGTGCAGTGAGGCACTCTATGGAGCATTACTGTGGTTCTCTTAGGGATGAGGAGTGCAGTGAGGCACTCTATGGAGCATTACTGTGGTTCTCTTAGGGATGAGGAGTGCAGTGAGGCACTCTATGGAGCATTACTGTGGTTCTCTTAGGGACGAGGAGTGCAGTGAGGCACTCTATGGAGCATTACTGTGGTTCTCTTAGGGCTGAGGAGTGCAGTGAGGCACTCTATGGAGCATTACTGTGGTTCTCTTAGGGATGAGGAGTGCAGCGAGGCACTCTATGGAGCATTACTGTGGTTCTCTTAGGGCTGAGGAGTGCAGCGAGGCACTCTATGGAGCATTACTGTGGTTCTCTTAGGGATGAGGAGTGCAGCGAGGCACTCTATGGAGCATTACTGTGGTTCTCTTAGGGATGAGGAGTGCAGCGAGGCACTCTATGGAGCATTACTGTGGTTCTCTTAGGGATGAGGAGTGCAGTGAGGCACTCTATGGAGCATTACTGTGGTTCTCTTAGGGATGAGGAGTGCAGTGAGGCACTCTATGGAGCATTCCTGTGGTTCTCTTAGGGATGAGGAGTGCAGTGAGGCACTCTATGGAGCATTACTGTGGTTCTCTTAGGGATGAGGAGTGCAGTGAGGCACTCTATGGAGCATTACTGTGGTACTCTTAGGGAAGAGGAGTGCAGTGAGGCACTCTATGGAGCATTACTGTGGTTCTCTTAGGGACGAGGAGTGCAGTGAGGCACTCTATGGAGCATTACTGTGGTTCTCTTAGGGATGAGGAGTGCAGTGAGGCACTATATGGAGCATTACTGTGGTTCTCTTAGGGATGAGGAGTGCAGTGAGGCACTCTATGGATCATTACTGTGGTTCTCTTAGGGATGAGGAGTGCAGTGAGGCACTCTATGGAGCATTACTGTGGTTCTCTTAGGGATGAGGAGTGCAGTGAGGCACTCAATGGAGCATTACTGTGGTTCTCTTAGGGATGAGGAGTGCAGTGAGGCACTCTATGGAGCATTACTGTGGTTCTCTTAGGGATGAGGAGTGCAGTGAGGCACTCTATGGAGCATTACTGTGGTTCTCTTAGGGCTGAGGAGCGCAGTGAGGCACTATATGGAGCATTACTGTGGTTCTCTTAGGGCTGAGGAGTGCAGCGAGGCACTCTATGGAGCATTACTGTGGTTCTCTTAGGGATGAGGAGTGCAGTGAGGCACTCTATGGAGCATTACTGTGGTTCTCTTAGGGATGAGGAGTGCAGTGAGGCACGCTATGGAGCATTACTCTGGTTCTCTTAGGGATGAGGAGTGCAGTGAGGCACTCTATGGAGCATTACTGTGGTTCTCTTAGGGATGAGGAGTGCAGTGAGGCACTCTATGGAGCATTACTGTGGTTCTCTTAGGGACGAGGAGTGCAGTGAGGCACTCTATGGAGCATTACTGTGGTTCTCTTAGGGCTGAGGAGTGCAGTGAGGCACTCTATGGAGCATTACTGTGGTTCTCTTAGGGATGAGGAGTGCAGTGAGGCACTCTATGGAGCATTACTGTGGTTCTCTTAGGGATGAGGAGTGCAGTGAGGCACTCTATGGAGCATTACTGTGGTTCTCTTAGGGATGAGGAGTGCAGCGAGGCACTCTATGGAGCATTACTGTGGTTCTCTTAGGGATGAGGAGTGCAGCGAGGCACTCTATGGAGCATTACTGTGGTTCTCTTAGGGATGAGGAGTGCAGTGAGGCACTCTATGGAGCATTACTGTGGTTCTCTTAGGGATGAGGAGTGCAGTGAGGCACTCTATGGAGCATTACTGTGGTTCTCTTAGGGATGAGGAGTGCAGTGAGGCACTCTATGGAGCATTACTGTGGTTCTCTTAGGGATGAGGAGTGCAGTGAGGCACTCTATGGAGCATTCCTGTGGTTCTCTTAGGGATGAGGAGTGCAGTGAGGCACTCTATGGAGCATTACTGTGGTTCTCTTAGGGATGAGGAGTGCAGTGAGGCACTCTATGGAGCATTACTGTGGTACTCTTAGGGAAGAGGAGTGCAGTGAGGCACTCTATGGAGCATTACTGTGGTTCTCTTAGGGACGAGGAGTGCAGTGAGGCACTCTATGGAGCATTACTGTGGTTCTCTTAGGGATGAGGAGTGCAGTGAGGCACTATATGGAGCATTACTGTGGTTCTCTAAGGGCTGAGGAGTGCAGCGAGGCACTCTATGGAGCATTACTGTGGTTCTCTTAGGGCTGAGGAGTGCAGTGAGGCACTCTCTGGAGCATTACTGTGGTTCTCTTAGGGATGAGGAGTGCAGTGAGGCACTCTATGGAGCATTACTGTGGTTCTCTTAGGGATGAGGAGTGCAGTGAGGCACTCTATGGAGCATTACTGTGGTTCTCTTAGGGCTGAGGAGCGCAGTGAGGCACTCTATGGAGCATTACTGTGGTTCTCTTAGGGCTGAGGAGTGCAGCGAGGCACTCTATGGAGCATTACTGTGGTTCTCTTAGGGATGAGGAGTGCAGTGAGGCACTCTATGGAGCATTACTGTGGTTCTCTTAGGGATGAGGAGTGCAGTGAGGCACTCTATGGAGCATTACTGTGGTTCTCTTATGGATGAGGAGTGCAGTGAGGCACTCTATGGAGCATTACTGTGGTTCTCTTAGGGATGAGGAGTGCAGTGAGGCACTCTATGGAGCATTACTGTGGTTCTCTTAGGGACGAGGAGTGCAGTGAGGCACTCTATGGAGCATTACTGTGGTTCTCTTAGGGCTGAGGAGTGCAGTGAGGCACTCTATGGAGCATTACTGTGGTTCTCTTAGGGATGAGGAGTGCAGCGAGGCACTCTATGGAGCATTACTGTGGTTCTCTTAGGGCTGAGGAGTGCAGCGATGCACTCTATGGAGCATTACTGTGGTTCTCTTAGGGATGAGGAGTGCAGTGAGGCACTCTATGGAGCATTTCTGTGGTTCTCTTAGGGATGAGGAGTGCAGCGATGCACTCTATGGAGCATTACTGTGGTTCTCTTAGGGCTGAGGAGCGCAGTGAGGCACTATATGGAGCATTACTGTGCTTCTCTTAGGGCTGAGGAGTGCAGCGAGGCACTCTATGGAGCATTACTGTGGTTCTCTTAGGGATGAGGAGTGCAGTGAGGCACTCTATGGAGCATTACTGTGGTTCTCTTAGGGATGAGGAGTGCAGTGAGGCACTCTATGGAGCATTACTGTGGTTCTCTTAGGGATGAGGAGTGCAGTGAGGCACTCTATGGAGCATTACTGTGGTTCTCTTAGGGATGAGGAGTGCAGTGAGGCACTCTATGGAGCATTACTGTGGTTCTCTTAGGGATGAGGAGTGCAGTGAGGCACTCTATGGAGCATTACTGTGGTTCTCTTAGGGATGAGGAGTGCAGTGAGGCACTCTATGGAGCATTACTGTGGTTCTCTTAGGGATGAGGAGTGCAGTGAGGCACTCTATGGAGCATTACTGTGGTTCTCTTAGGGATGAGGAGTGCAGTGAGGCACTCTATGGAGCATTACTGTGGTTCTCTTAGGGATGAGGAGTGCAGTGAGGCACTCTATGGAGCATTACTGTGGTTCTCTTAGGGACGAGGAGTGCAGTGAGGCACTCTATGGAGCATTACTGTGGTTCTCTTAGGGACGAGGAGTGCAGTGAGGCACTCTATGGAGCATTACTGTGGTTCTCTTAGGGACGAGGAGTGCAGTGAGGCACTCTATGGAGCATTACTGTGGTTCTCTTATGGATGAGGAGTGCAGTGAGGCACTCTATGGAGCATTACTGTGGTTCTCTTAGGGATGAGGAGTGCAGTGAGGCACTCTATGGAGCATTACTGTGGTTCTCTTAGGGATGAGGAGTGCAGTGAGGCACTCTATGGAGCATTACTGTGGTTCTCTTAGGGATGAGGAGTGCAGTGAGGCACTCTATGGAGCATTACTGTGGTTCTCTTAGGGATGAGGAGTGCAGTGAGGCACTCTGGAGCATTACTGTGGTTCTCTTAGGGATGAGGAGTGCAGCGAGGCACTCTATGGAGCATTACTGTGGTTCTCTTAGGGATGAGGAGTGCAGCGAGGCACTCTATGGAGCATTACTGTGGTTCTCTTAGGGATGAGGAGTGCAGTGAGGCACTCTATGGAGCATTACTGTGGTTCTCTTAGGGATGAGGAGTGCAGTGAGGCACTCAATGGAGCATTACTGTGGTTCTCTTAGGGATGAGGAGTGCAGTGAGGCACTCTATGGAGCATTACTGTGGTTCTCTTAGGGATGAGGAGTGCAGTGAGGCACTCTATGGAGCATTACTGTGGTTCTCTTAGGGCTGAGGAGCGCAGTGAGGCACTATATGGAGCATTACTGTGGTTCTCTTAGGGCTGAGGAGTGCAGCGAGGCACTCTATGGAGCATTACTGTGGTTCTCTTAGGGATGAGGAGTGCAGTGAGGCACTCTATGGAGCATTACTGTGGTTCTCTTAGGGATGAGGAGTGCAGTGAGGCACTATATGGAGCATTACTGTGGTTCTCTTAGGGCTGAGGAGTGCAGCGAGGCACTCTATGGAGCATTACTGTGGTTCTCTTAGGGCTGAGGAGTGCAGTGAGGCACTCTCTGGAGCATTACTTTGGTTCTCTTAGGGATGAGGAGTGCAGTGAGGCACTCTATGGAGCATTACTGTGGTTCTCTTAGGGATGAGGAGTGCAGTGAGGCACTCTATGGAGCATTACTGTGGTTCTCTTAGGGCTGAGGAGCGCAGTGAGGCACTCTATGGAGCATTACTGTGGTTCTCTTAGGGCTGAGGAGTGCAGTGAGGCACTCTATGGAGCATTACTGTGGTTCTCTTAGGGATGAGGAGTGCAGCGAGGCACTCTATGGAGCATTACTGTGGTTCTCTTAGGGATGAGGAGTGCAGTGAGGCACTCTATGGAGCATTACTGTGGTTCTCTTAGGGATGAGGAGTGCAGTGAGGCACTCTATGGAGCATTACTGTGGTTCTCTTAGGGACGAGGAGTGCAGTGAGGCACTCTATGGAGCATTACTGTGGTTCTCTTAGGGCTGAGGAGTGCAGTGAGGCACTCTATGGAGCATTACTGTGGTTCTCTTAGGGATGAGGAGTGCAGCGAGGCACTCTATGGAGCATTACTGTGGTTCTCTTAGGGCTGAGGAGTGCAGCGATGCACTCTATGGAGCATTACTGTGGTTCTCTTAGGGATGAGGAGTGCAGTGAGGCACTCTATGGAGCATTTCTGTGGTTCTCTTAGGGATGAGGAGTGCAGCGATGCACTCTATGGAGCATTACTGTGGTTCTCTTAGGGCTGAGGAGCGCAGTGAGGCACTATATGGAGCATTACTGTGCTTCTCTTAGGGCTGAGGAGTGCAGCGAGGCACTCTATGGAGCATTACTGTGGTTCTCTTAGGGATGAGGAGTGCAGTGAGGCACTCTATGGAGCATTACTGTGGTTCTCTTAGGGATGAGGAGTGCAGTGAGGCACTCTATGGAGCATTACTGTGGTTCTCTTAGGGATGAGGAGTGCAGTGAGGCACTCTATGGAGCATTACTGTGGTTCTCTTAGGGATGAGGAGTGCAGTGAGGCACTCTATGGAGCATTACTGTGGTTCTCTTAGGGATGAGGAGTGCAGTGAGGCACTCTATGGAGCATTACTGTGGTTCTCTTAGGGATGAGGAGTGCAGTGAGGCACTCTATGGAGCATTACTGTGGTTCTCTTAGGGATGAGGAGTGCAGTGAGGCACTCTATGGAGCATTACTGTGGTTCTCTTAGGGATGAGGAGTGCAGTGAGGCACTCTATGGAGCATTACTGTGGTTCTCTTAGGGATGAGGAGTGCAGTGAGGCACTCTATGGAGCATTACTGTGGTTCTCTTAGGGACGAGGAGTGCAGTGAGGCACTCTATGGAGCATTACTGTGGTTCTCTTAGGGACGAGGAGTGCAGTGAGGCACTCTATGGAGCATTACTGTGGTTCTCTTAGGGACGAGGAGTGCAGTGAGGCACTCTATGGAGCATTACTGTGGTTCTCTTAGGGATGAGGAGTGCAGTGAGGCACTCTATGGAGCATTACTGTGGTTCTCTTAGGGATGAGGAGTGCAGTGAGGCACTCTATGGAGCATTACTGTGGTTCTCTTAGGGATGAGGAGTGCAGTGAGGCACTCTATGGAGCATTACTGTGGTTCTCTTAGGGATGAGGAGTGCAGTGAGGCACTCTATGGAGCATTACTGTGGTTCTCTTAGGGATGAGGAGTGCAGTGAGGCACTCTGGAGCATTACTGTGGTTCTCTTAGGGATGAGGAGTGCAGCGAGGCACTCTATGGAGCATTACTGTGGTTCTCTTAGGGATGAGGAGTGCAGCGAGGCACTCTATGGAGCATTACTGTGGTTCTCTTAGGGATGAGGAGTGCAGTGAGGCACTCTATGGAGCATTACTGTGGTTCTCTTAGGGATGAGGAGTGCAGTGAGGCACTCAATGGAGCATTACTGTGGTTCTCTTAGGGATGAGGAGTGCAGTGAGGCACTCTATGGAGCATTACTGTGGTTCTCTTAGGGATGAGGAGTGCAGTGAGGCACTCTATGGAGCATTACTGTGGTTCTCTTAGGGCTGAGGAGCGCAGTGAGGCACTATATGGAGCATTACTGTGGTTCTCTTAGGGCTGAGGAGTGCAGCGAGGCACTCTATGGAGCATTACTGTGGTTCTCTTAGGGATGAGGAGTGCAGTGAGGCACTCTATGGAGCATTACTGTGGTTCTCTTAGGGATGAGGAGTGCAGTGAGGCACGCTATGGAGCATTACTCTGGTTTTCTTAGGGATGAGGAGTGCAGTGAGGCACTCTATGGAGCATTACTGTGGTTCTCTTAGGGATGAGGAGTGCAGTGAGGCACTCTATGGAGCATTACTGTGGTTCTCTTAGGGACGAGGAGTGCAGTGAGGCACTCTATGGAGCATTACTGTGGTTCTCTTAGGGCTGAGGAGTGCAGTGAGGCACTCTATGGAGCATTACTGTGGTTCTCTTAGGGCTGAGGAGTGCAGTGAGGCACTCTATGGAGCATTACTGTGGTTCTCTTAGGGATGAGGAGTGCAGTGAGGCACTCTATGGAGCATTACTGTGGTTCTCTTAGGGATGAGGAGTGCAGTGAGGCACTCTATGGAGCATTACTGTGGTACTCTTAGGGAAGAGGAGTGCAGTGAGGCACTCTATGGAGCATTACTGTGGTTCTCTTAGGGACGAGGAGTGCAGTGAGGCACTCTATGGAGCATTACTGTGGTTCTCTTAGGGATGAGGAGTGCAGTGAGGCACTATATGGAGCATTACTGTGGTTCTCTTAGGGCTGAGGAGTGCAGCGAGGCACTCTATGGAGCATTACTGTGGTTCTCTTAGGGCTGAGGAGTGCAGTGAGGCACTCTCTGGAGCATTACTGTGGTTCTCTTAGGGATGAGGAGTGCAGTGAGGCACTCTATGGAGCATTACTGTGGTTCTCTTAGGGATGAGGAGTGCAGTGAGGCACTCTATGGAGCATTACTGTGGTTCTCTTAGGGCTGAGGAGCGCAGTGAGGCACTCTATGGAGCATTACTGTGGTTCTCTTAGGGCTGAGGAGTGCAGCGAGGCACTCTATGGAGCATTACTGTGGTTCTCTTAGGGATGAGGAGTGCAGTGAGGCACTCTATGGAGCATTACTGTGGTTCTCTTAGGGATGAGTGCAGTGAGGCACTCTATGGAGCATTACTGTGGTTCTCTTAGGGATGAGGAGTGCAGTGAGGCACTCTATGGAGCATTACTGTGGTTCTCTTAGGGATGAGGAGTGCAGTGAGGCACTCTATGGAGCATTACTGTGGTTCTCTTAGGGACGAGGAGTGCAGTGAGGCACTCTATGGAGCATTACTGTGGTTCTCTTAGGGCTGAGGAGTGCAGTGAGGCACTCTATGGAGCATTACTGTGGTTCTCTTAGGGATGAGGAGTGCAGCGAGGCACTCTATGGAGCATTACTGTGGTTCTCTTAGGGCTGAGGAGTGCAGCGATGCACTCTATGGAGCATTACTGTGGTTCTCTTAGGGATGAGGAGTGCAGTGAGGCACTCTATGGAGCATTTCTGTGGTTCTCTTAGGGATGAGGAGTGCAGCGATGCACTCTATGGAGCATTACTGTGGTTCTCTTAGGGCTGAGGAGCGCAGTGAGGCACTATATGGAGCATTACTGTGCTTCTCTTAGGGCTGAGGAGTGCAGCGAGGCACTCTATGGAGCATTACTGTGGTTCTCTTAGGGATGAGGAGTGCAGTGAGGCACTCTATGGAGCATTACTGTGGTTCTCTTAGGGATGAGGAGTGCAGTGAGGCACTCTATGGAGCATTACTGTGGTTCTCTTAGGGATGAGGAGTGCAGTGAGGCACTCTATGGAGCATTACTGTGGTTCTCTTAGGGATGAGGAGTGCAGTGAGGCACTCTATGGAGCATTACTGTGGTTCTCTTAGGGATGAGGAGTGCAGTGAGGCACTCTATGGAGCATTACTGTGGTTCTCTTAGGGATGAGGAGTGCAGTGAGGCACTCTATGGAGCATTACTGTGGTTCTCTTAGGGATGAGGAGTGCAGTGAGGCACTCTATGGAGCATTACTGTGGTTCTCTTAGGGATGAGGAGTGCAGTGAGGCACTCTATGGAGCATTACTGTGGTTCTCTTAGGGATGAGGAGTGCAGTGAGGCACTCTATGGAGCATTACTGTGGTTCTCTTAGGGACGAGGAGTGCAGTGAGGCACTCTATGGAGCATTACTGTGGTTCTCTTAGGGACGAGGAGTGCAGTGAGGCACTCTATGGAGCATTACTGTGGTTCTCTTAGGGACGAGGAGTGCAGTGAGGCACTCTATGGAGCATTACTGTGGTTCTCTTAGGGATGAGGAGTGCAGTGAGGCACTCTATGGAGCATTACTGTGGTTCTCTTAGGGATGAGGAGTGCAGTGAGGCACTCTATGGAGCATTACTGTGGTTCTCTTAGGGATGAGGAGTGCAGTGAGGCACTCTATGGAGCATTACTGTGGTTCTCTTAGGGATGAGGAGTGCAGTGAGGCACTCTATGGAGCATTACTGTGGTTCTCTTAGGGATGAGGAGTGCAGTGAGGCACTCTGGAGCATTACTGTGGTTCTCTTAGGGATGAGGAGTGCAGCGAGGCACTCTATGGAGCATTACTGTGGTTCTCTTAGGGATGAGGAGTGCAGCGAGGCACTCTATGGAGCATTACTGTGGTTCTCTTAGGGATGAGGAGTGCAGTGAGGCACTCTATGGAGCATTACTGTGGTTCTCTTAGGGATGAGGAGTGCAGTGAGGCACTCAATGGAGCATTACTGTGGTTCTCTTAGGGATGAGGAGTGCAGTGAGGCACTCTATGGAGCATTACTGTGGTTCTCTTAGGGATGAGGAGTGCAGTGAGGCACTCTATGGAGCATTACTGTGGTTCTCTTAGGGCTGAGGAGCGCAGTGAGGCACTATATGGAGCATTACTGTGGTTCTCTTAGGGCTGAGGAGTGCAGCAAGGCACTCTATGGAGCATTACTGTGGTTCTCTTAGGGATGAGGAGTGCAGTGAGGCACTCTATGGAGCATTACTGTGGTTCTCTTAGGGATGAGGAGTGCAGTGAGGCACGCTATGGAGCATTACTCTGGTTTTCTTAGGGATGAGGAGTGCAGTGAGGCACTCTATGGAGCATTACTGTGGTTCTCTTAGGGATGAGGAGTGCAGTGAGGCACTCTATGGAGCATTACTGTGGTTCTCTTAGGGACGAGGAGTGCAGTGAGGCACTCTATGGAGCATTACTGTGGTTCTCTTAGGGCTGAGGAGTGCAGTGAGGCACTCTATGGAGCATTACTGTGGTTCTGTTAGGGCTGAGGAGTGCAGTGAGGCACTCTATGGAGCATTACTGTGGTTCTCTTAGGGATGAGGAGTGCAGCGAGGCACTCTATGGAGCATTACTGTGGTTCTCTTAGGGCTGAGGAGTGCAGCGAGGCACTCTATGGAGCATTACTGTGGTTCTCTTAGGGATGAGGAGTGCAGTGAGGCACTCTATGGAGCATTACTGTGGTTCTCTTAGGGATGAGGAGTGCAGTGAGGCACTCTATGGAGCATTACTGTGGTTCTCTTAGGGATGAGGAGTGCAGTGAGGCACTCTATGGAGCATTACTGTGGTTCTCTTAGGGATGAGGAGCGCAGTGAGGCACTCTATGGAGCATTACTGTGGTTCTCTTAGGGATGAGGAGTGCAGTGAGGCACTCTATGGAGCATTACCGTGGTTCTCTTAGGGATGAGGAGTGCAGTGAGGCACTATATGGAGCATTACTGTGGTTCTCTTAGGGCTGAGGAGTGCAGCGAGGCACTCTATGGAGCATTACTGTGGTTCTCTTAGGGCTGAGGAGTGCAGTGAGGCACTCTCTGGAGCATTACTGTGGTTCTCTTAGGGATGAGGAGTGCAGTGAGGCACTCTATGGAGCATTACTGTGGTTCTCTTAGGGATGAGGAGTGCAGTGAGGCACTCTATGGAGCATTACTGTGGTTCTCTTAGGGCTGAGGAGCGCAGTGAGGCACTATATGGAGCATTACTGTGGTTCTCTTAGGGCTGAGGAGTGCAGCGAGGCACTCTATGGAGCATTACTGTGGTTCTCTTAGGGATGAGGAGTGCAGTGAGGCACTCTATGGAGCATTACTGTGGTTCTCTTAGGGATGAGGAGTGCAGTGAGGCACTCTATGGAGCATTACTGTGGTTCTCTTAGGGATGAGGAGTGCAGTGAGGCACTCTATGGAGCATTTCTGTGGTTCTCTTAGGGATGAGGAGTGCAGCGATGCACTCTATGGAGCATTACTGTGGTTCTCTTAGGGCTGAGGAGCGCAGTGAGGCACTATATGGAGCATTACTGTGCTTCTCTTAGGGCTGAGGAGTGCAGCGAGGCACTCTATGGAGCATTACTGTGGTTCTCTTAGGGATGAGGAGTGCAGTGAGGCACTCTATGGAGCATTACTGTGGTTCTCTTAGGGATGAGGAGTGCAGTGAGGCACTCTATGGAGCATTACTGTGGTTCTCTTAGGGATGAGGAGTGCAGTGAGGCACTCTATGGAGCATTACTGTGGTTCTCTTAGGGATGAGGAGTGCAGTGAGGCACTCTATGGAGCATTACTGTGGTTCTCTTAGGGACGAGGAGTGCAGTGAGGCACTCTATGGAGCATTACTGTGGTTCTCTTAGGGCTGAGGAGTGCAGTGAGGCACTCTATGGAGCATTACTGTGGTTCTCTTAGGGATGAGGAGTGCAGCGAGGCACTCTATGGAGCATTACTGTAGTTCTCTTAGGGCTGAGGAGTGCAGCGATGCACTCTATGGAGCATTACTGTGGTTCTCTTAGGGATGAGGAGTGCAGTGAGGCACTCTATGGAGCATTTCTGTGGTTCTCTTAGGGATGAGGAGTGCAGCGATGCACTCTATGGAGCATTACTGTGGTTCTCTTAGGGCTGAGGAGCGCAGTGAGGCACTATATGGAGCATTACTGTGCTTCTCTTAGGGCTGAGGAGTGCAGCGAGGCACTCTATGGAGCATTACTGTGGTTCTCTTAGGGATGAGGAGTGCAGTGAGGCACTCTATGGAGCATTACTGTGGTTCTCTTAGGGATGAGGAGTGCAGTGAGGCACTCTATGGAGCATTACTGTGGTTCTCTTAGGGATGAGGAGTGCAGTGAGGCACTCTATGGAGCATTACTGTGGTTCTCTTAGGGATGAGGAGTGCAGTGAGGCACTCTATGGAGCATTACTGTGGTTCTCTTAGGGATGAGGAGTGCAGTGAGGCACTCTATGGAGCATTACTGTGGTTCTCTTAGGGATGAGGAGTGCAGTGAGGCACTCTATGGAGCATTACTGTGGTTCTCTTAGGGATGAGGAGTGCAGTGAGGCACTCTATGGAGCATTACTGTGGTTCTCTTAGGGATGAGGAGTGCAGTGAGGCACTCTATGGAGCATTACTGTGGTTCTCTTAGGGATGAGGAGTGCAGTGAGGCACTCTATGGAGCATTACTGTGGTTCTCTTAGGGACGAGGAGTGCAGTGAGGCACTCTATGGAGCATTACTGTGGTTCTCTTAGGGATGAGGAGTGCAGTGAGGCACTCTATGGAGCATTACTGTGGTTCTCTTAGGGATGAGGAGTGCAGTGAGGCACTCTATGGAGCATTACTGTGGTTCTCTTAGGGATGAGGAGTGCAGTGAGGCACTCTATGGAGCATTACTGTGGTTCTCTTAGGGATGAGGAGTGCAGTGAGGCACTCTATGGAGCATTACTGTGGTTCTCTTAGGGATGAGGAGTGCAGTGAGGCACTCTGGAGCATTACTGTGGTTCTCTTAGGGATGAGGAGTGCAGCGAGGCACTCTATGGAGCATTACTGTGGTTCTCTTAGGGATGAGGAGTGCAGCGAGGCACTCTATGGAGCATTACTGTGGTTCTCTTAGGGATGAGGAGTGCAGTGAGGCACTCTATGGAGCATTACTGTGGTTCTCTTAGGGCTGAGGAGTGCAGTGAGGTACTCTATGGAGCATTACTGTGGTTCTCTTAGGGATGAGGATTGCAGTGAGGCACTCTATGGAGCATTACTGTGGTTCTCTTAGGGATGAGGAGCGCAGTGAGGCACTCTATGGAGCATTACTGTGGTTCTCTTAGGGATGAGGAGTGCAGTGAGGCACTCTATGGAGCATTACTGTGGTTCTCTTAGGGATGAGGAGCGCAGTGAGGCACTCTATGGAGCATTTCTGTGGTTCTCTTAGGGATGAGGAGTGCAGTGAGGCACTCTATGGAGCATTACTGTGGTTCTCTTAGGGATGAGGAGTGCAGCGAGGCACTCTATGGAGCATTACTGTGGTTCTCTTAGGGATGAGGAGTGCAGCGAGGCACTCTATGGAGCATTACTGTGGTTCTCTTAGGGATGAGGAGCGCAGCGAGGCACTCTATGGAGCATTACTGTGGTTCTCTTAGGGATGAGGAGTGCAGCGAGGCACTCTATGGAGCATTACTGTGGTTCTCTTAGGGATGAGGAGTGCAGCGAGGCACTCTATGGAGCATTACTGTGGTTCTCTTAGGGATGAGGAGTGCAGTGAGGCACTCTATGGAGCATTACTGTGGTTCTCTTAGGGATGAGGAGTGCAGTGAGGCACTCTATGGAGCATTACTGTGGTTCTCTTAGGGATGAGGAGTGCAGTGAGGCACTCTATGGAGCATTACTGTGGTTCTCTTAGGGATGAGGAGTGCAGTGAGGCACTCTATGGAGCATTACTGTGGTTCTCTTAGGGATGAGGAGTGCAGGGAGGCACTCTATGGAGCATTACTGTGGTTCTCTTAGGGATGAGGAGTGCAGCGAGGCACTCTATGGAGCATTACTGTGGTTCTCTTAGGGATGAGGAGTGCAGCGAGGCACTCTATGGAGCATTACTGTGGTTCTCTTAGGGATGAGGAGTGCAGCGAGGCACTCTATGGAGCATTACTGTGGTTCTCTTAGGGATGAGGAGTGCAGCGAGGCACTCTATGGAGCATTACTGTGGTTCTCTTAGGGCTGAGGAGTGCAGCGAGGCACTCTATGGAGCATTACTGTGGTTCTCTTAGGGATGAGGAGTGCAGTGAGGCACTCGATGGAGCATTACTGTGGTTCTCTTAGGGCTGAGGAGTGCAGCGAGGCACTCTATGGAGCATTACTGTGGTTCTCTTAGGGCTGAGGAGTGCAGCGAGGCACTCTATGGAGCATTACTGTGGTTCTCTTAGGGATGAGGAGTGCAGTGAGGCACTCTATGGAGCATTACTGTGGTTCTCTTAGGGATGAAGAGTGCAGTGAGGCACTCTATGGAGCATTACTGTGGTTCTCTTAGGGATGAGGATTGCAGCGAGGCACTCTATGGAGCATTACTGTGGTTCTCTTAGGGCTGAGGAGTGCAGTGAGGCACTCTATGGAGCATTACTGTGGTTCTCTTAGGGATGAGGAATGCAGTGAGGCACTCTATGGAGCATTACTGTGGTTCTCTTAGGGATGAGGAGTGCAGTGAGGCACTCTATGAAGCATTACTGTGGTTCTCTTAGTGATGAGGAGTGCAGTGAGGCACTCTATGGAGCATTACTGTGGTTCTCTTAGGGCTGAGGAGTGCAGCGAGGCACTCTATGGAGCATTACTGTGGTTCTCTTAGGGCTGAGGAGTGCAGTGAGGCACTCTATGGAGCATTACTGTGGTTCTCTTAGGGATGAGGAGTGCAGTGAGGCACTCTATGGAGCATTACTGTGGTTCTCTTAGGGCTGAGGAGTGCAGTGAGGCACTCTATGGAGCATTACTGTGGTTCTCTTAGGGATGAGGAGTGCAGTGAGGCACTCTATGGAGCATTACTGTGGTTCTCTTAGGGATGAGGAGTGCAGTGAGACACTCTATGGAGCATTACTGTGGTTCTCTTAGGGATGAGGAGTGCAGTGAGGCACTCTATGGAGCATTACTGTGGTTCTCTTAAGGATGAGGAGTGCAGTGAGGCACTCTATGGAGCATTACTGTGGTTCTCTTAGGGATGAGGAGTGCAGTGAGGCACTCTATGGAGCATTACTGTGGTTCTCTTAGGGATGAGGAGTGCAGTGAGGCACTCTATGGAGCATTACTGTGGTTCTCTTAGGGATGAGGAGTGCAGTGAGGCACTCTATGGAGCATTACTGTGGTTCTCTTAGGGCTGAGGAGTGCAGTGAGGCACTCTATGGAGCATTATTGTGGTACTCTTAGGGATGAGGAGTGCAGTGAGGCACTCTATGGAGCATTACTGTGGTTCTCTTAGGGATGAGGAGTGCAGTGAGGCACTCTATGGAGCATTACTGTGGTTCTCTTAGGGATGAGGAGTGCAGTGAGGCACTCTATGGAGCATTACTGTGGTTCTCTTAGGGATGAGGAGTGCAGTGAGGCACTCTATGGAGCCTTACTGTGGTTCTCTTAGGGATGAGGAGTGCAGCGAGGCACTCTATGGAGCATTACTGTGGTTCTCTTAGGGATGAGGAGCGCAGTGAGGCACTCTATGGAGCATCACTGTGGTTCTCTTAGGGATGAGGAGTGGTGAGGCACTCTATGGAGCATTACTGTGGTTCTCTTAGGGATGAGGAGTGCAGTGAGGCACTCTATGGAGCATTACTGTGGTTCTCTTAGGGATGAGGAGCGCAGCGAGGCACTCTATGGAGCATTACTGTGGTTCTCTTAGGGATGAGGAGTGCAGCGAGGCACTCTATGGAGCATTACTGTGGTTCTCTTAGGGATGAGGAGTGCAGCGAGGCACTCTATGGAGCATTACTGTGGTTCTCTTAGGGATGAGGAGTGCAGTGAGGCACTCTATGGAGCATTACTGTGGTTCTCTTAGGGATGAGGAGTGCAGTGAGGCACTCTATGGAGTATTACTGTGGTTCTCTTAGGGATGAGGAGTGCAGTGAGGCACTCTATGGAGCATTACTGTGGTTCTCTTAGGGATGAGGAGTGCAGGGAGGCACTCTATGGAGCATTACTGTGGTTCTCTTAGGGATGAGGAGTGCAGCGAGGCACTCTATGGAGCATTACTGTGGTTCTCTTAGGGATGAGGAGTGCAGCGAGGCACTCTATGGAGCATTACTGTGGTTCTCTTAGGGATGAGGAGTGCAGCGAGGCACTCTATGGAGCATTACTGTGGTTCTCTTAGGGATGAGGAGTGCAGCGAGGCACTCTATGGAGCATTACTGTGGTTCTCTTAGGGCTGAGGAGTGCAGCGAGGCACTCTATGGAGCATTACTGTGGTTCTCTTAGGGATGAGGAGTGCAGTGAGGCACTCGATGGGGCATTACTGTGGTTCTCTTAGGGCTGAGGAGTGCAGCGAGGCACTCTATGGAGCATTACTGTGGTTCTCTTAGGGCTGAGGAGTGCAGCGAGGCACTCTATGGAGCATTACTGTGGTTCTCTTAGGGATGAGGAGTGCAGTGAGGCACTCTATGGAGCATTACTGTGGTTCTCTTAGGGATGAAGAGTGCAGTGAGGCACTCTATGGAGCATTACTGTGGTTCTCTTAGGGATGAGGATTGCAGCGAGGCACTCTATGGAGCATTACTGTGGTTCTCTTAGGGCTGAGGAGTGCAGTGAGGCACTCTATGGAGCATTACTGTGGTTCTCTTAGGGATGAGGAATGCAGTGAGGCACTCTATGGAGCATTACTGTGGTTCTCTTAGGGATGAGGAGTGCAGTGAGGCACTCTATGAAGCATTACTGTGGTTCTCTTAGTGATGAGGAGTGCAGTGAGGCACTCTATGGAGCATTACTGTGGTTCTCTTAGGGCTGAGGAGTGCAGCGAGGCACTCTATGGAGCATTACTGTGGTTCTCTTAGGGCTGAGGAGTGCAGTGAGGCACTCTATGGAGCATTACTGTGGTTCTCTTAGGGATGAGGAGTGCAGTGAGGCACTCTATGGAGCATTACTGTGGTTCTCTTAGGGCTGAGGAGTGCAGTGAGGCACTCTATGGAGCATTACTGTGGTTCTTTTAGGGATGAGGAGTGCAGTGAGGCACTCTATGGAGCATTACTGTGGTTCTCTTAGGGATGAGGAGTGCAGTGAGACACTCTATGGAGCATTACTGTGGTTCTCTTAGGGATGAGGAGTGCAGTGAGGCACTCTATGGAGCATTACTGTGGTTCTCTTAAGGATGAGGAGTGCAGTGAGGCACTCTATGGAGCATTACTGTGGTTCTCTTAGGGATGAGGAGTGCAGTGAGGCACTCTATGGAGCATTACTGTGGTTCTCTTAGGGATGAGGAGTGCAGTGAGGCACTCTATGGAGCATTACTGTGGTTCTCTTAGGGATGAGGAGTGCAGTGAGGCACTCTATGGAGCATTACTGTGGTTCTCTTAGGGCTGAGGAGTGCAGTGAGGCACTCTATGGAGCATTATTGTGGTACTCTTAGGGATGAGGAGTGCAGTGAGGCACTCTATGGAGCATTACTGTGGTTCTCTTAGGGATGAGGAGTGCAGTGAGGCACTCTATGGAGCATTACTGTGGTTCTCTTAGGGATGAGGAGTGCAGTGAGGCACTCTATGGAGCATTACTGTGGTTCTCTTAGGGATGAGGAGCGCAGTGAGGCACTCTATGGAGCCTTACTGTGGTTCTCTTAGGGATGAGGAGTGCAGCGAGGCACTCTATGGAGCATTACTGTGGTTCTCTTAGGGATGAGGAGCGCAGTGAGGCACTCTATGGAGCATCACTGTGGTTCTCTTAGGGATGAGGAGTGGTGAGGCACTCTATGGAGCATTACTGTGGTTCTCTTAGGGATGAGGAGTGCAGTGAGGCACTCTATGGAGCATTACTGTGGTTCTCTTAGGGATGAGGAGCGCAGTGAGGCACTCTATGGAGCATTACTGTGGTTCTCTTAGGGATGAGGAGTGCAGTGAGGCACTCTATGGAGCATTACTGTGGTTCTCTTAGGGATGAGGAGTGCAGTGAGGCACTCTATGGAGCATTACTGTGGTTCTCTTAGGGATGAGGAGTGCAGTGAGGCACTCTATGGAGCATTACTGTGGTTCTCTTAGGGATGAGGAGTGCAGTGAGGCACTCTATGGAGCATTACTGTGGTTCTCTTAGGGATGAGGAGTGCAGTGAGGCACTATGGAGCATTACTGTGGTTCTCTTAGGGATGAGGAGTGCAGTGAGGCACTCTATGGAGCCTTACTGTGGTTCTCTTAGGGATGAGGAGTGCAGCGAGGCACTCTATGGAGCATTACTGTGGTTCTCTTAGGGCTGAAGAGTGCAGTGAGGCACTCTATGGAGCATTACTGTGGTTCTCTTAGGGATGAGGAGTGCAGTGAGGCACTCTATGGAGCATTACTGTGGTTCTCTTAGGGATGAGGAGTGCAGCGAAGTACTCTATAGAGCATTACTGTGGTACTCTTAGGGATGAGCAGTGCAGTGAGGCACTCTATGGAGCATTACTGTGGTTCTCTTAGGGATGAGGAGTGCAGTGAGGCACTCTATGGAGCATTACTTTGGTTCTCTTAGGGATGAGGAGTGCAGTGAGGCACTCTATGGAGCATTACTGTGGTTCTCTTAGGGCTGAGGAGTGCAGTGAGGCACTCTATGGAGCATTACTGTGGTTCTCTTAGGGATGAGGAGTGCAGTGAGGCACTCTATGGAGCATTACTTTGGTTCTCTTAGGGATGAGGAGTGCAGTGAGGCACTCTATGGAGCATTACTTTGGTTCTCTTAGGGATGAGGAGTGCAGTGAGGCACTCTATGGAGCATTACTGTGGTTCTCTTAGGGCTGAGGAGTGCAGTGAGGCACTCTATGGAGCATTACTGTGGTTCTCTTAGGGATGAGGAGTGCAGTGAGGCACTCTATGGAGCATTACTTTGGTTCTCTTAGGGATGAGGAGTGCAGTGAGGCACTCTATGGAGCATTACTTTGGTTCTCTTAGGGATGAGGAGTGCAGTGAGGCACTCTATGGAGCATTACTGTGGTTCTCTTAGGGCTGAGGAGTGCAGTGAGGCACTCTATGGAGCATTACTGTGGTTCTCTTAGGGATGAGGAGTGCAGTGAGGCACTCTATGGAGCATTACTTTGGTTCTCTTAGGGATGAGGAGTGCAGTGAGGCACTCTATGGAGCATTACTTTGGTTCTCTTAGGGATGAGGAGTGCAGTGAGGCACTCTATGGAGCATTACTGTGGTTCTCTTAGGGCTGAGGAGTGCAGTGAGGCACTCTATGGAGCATTACTGTGGTTCTCTTAGGGATGAGGAGTGCAGTGAGGCACTCTATGGAGCATTACTTTGGTTCTCTTAGGGATGAGGAGTGCAGTGAGGCACTCTATGGAGCATTACTGTGGTTCTCTTAGGGATGAGGAGTGCAGGGAGGCACTCTATGGAGCATTACTGTGGTTCTCTTAGGGATGAGGAGTGCAGTGAGGCACTCTATGGAGCATTACTGTGGTTCTCTTAGGGCTGAGGAGTGCAGTGAGGCACTCTATGGAGCATTACTGTGGTTCTCTTAGGGATGAGGAGTGCAGTGAGGCACTCTATGGAGCATTACTGTGGTTCTCTTAGGGCTGAGGAGTGCAGTGAGGCACTCTATGGAGCATTACTGTGGTTCTCCAGGAAGCTGATTTGCGATTGGCTGATTTGGCGCCGGGCATGAAGGCCATTGTTGTGACATCTGTGCAGATCTGTGTATGTGTATGTGTATGTGTTTGTGTATGTTTAAGTGTAAGTATGGTGTGAAATGCATGCTAGAGGGTTCGAACACCCGCACCTGCGTTTGTCACAAGTCGCTAGATTCCAACTGAATCTACCTGTACTATGTAACTGGGTTTACCTCAGTTTCCTCAGTGTATGTGTGACATGAGTGTAGATGGATTTGGCAAAAATATACAGCAGTAAACCATAATCATAGTGCTGTAATTAATCAGTGTACACAAACAATTGATCTAAGTTTTTAATGTTTTTAAGTTCAAAGGTTCAAAGGGCAAGCTGGCCTGATGAGACCACCGCAGAGATGCCTTCAGCTGAGCGCGCGTCAGAAGAATCAGGATTTAATGGCTCCGACCACCACCCCAGCAGCCCCCCGACAGCTCCCCCGACAGCCGCCCCGACGCTGGACACCACCGCAGTAGCTGTGGCAGAGAGCCCTACTGCACCTGTGAAAAACACACAACATTCCTGTGAAAAACACACATCCCTGTGAAAAACACACACACATCCGTGTGAAAAACACACAACGTCCCTGTGAAAAACACACAACGTCCCTGTGAAAAACACACACAACATCCCTGTGAAAAACACACACACATCCCTGTGAAAAACACACAACATCCCTGTGAAAAACACACACATCCCTGTGAAAAACACACACACATCCCTGTGAAAAACACACACACATCCTTGTGAAAAACACACACACATCCCTGTGAAAAACACACACACATCCCTGTGAAAAACACACACAACATCCCTGTGAAAAACACACACAACATCCCTGTGAAAAACACAACATCCCTGCGAAAAACACAACGTCCCTGTGAAAAACACACACACATCCCTGTGAAAAACACACACATCCCTGTGAAAAACACACACACATCCCTGTGAAAAACACACACACATCTCTGTGAAAAACACACACACATCCCTGTGAAAAACACACACACATCCCTGTGAAAAACACACACATCCCTGTGAAAAACACACACACATCCCTGTGAAAAACACACACACATCTCTGTGAAAAACACACACACATCCCTGTGAAAAACACACACAACATCCCTGTGAAAAACACACACATCCCTGTGAAAAACACACACACATCTCTGTGAAAAACACACACACATCCCTGTGAAAAACACACACAACGTCCCTGTGAAAAACACACACAACATCCCTGTGAAAAACACACACACATCCCTGTGAAAAACACACACACATCCCTGTGAAAAACATACACACATCTCTGTGAAAAACACACACACATCCCTGTGAAAAACACACACACATCCCTGCGAAAAACACAACATCCCTGTGAAAATCACACACACATCCCTGTGAAAAACACACACATCCCTGTGAAAAACACACACACATCCCTGTGAAAAACACACACACATCTCTGTGAAAAACACACACACATCCCTGTGAAAAACACACACATCCCTGTGAAAAACACACACACATCCCTGTGAAAAACACACACACATCTCTGTGAAAAACACACACACATCCCTGTGAAAAACACACACAACATCCCTGTGAAAAACACACACATCCCTGTGAAAAACACACACACATCTCTGTGAAAAACACACACACATCCCTGTGAAAAACACACACAACGTCCCTGTGAAAAACACACACAACATCCCTGTGAAAAACACACACACATCCCTGTGAAAAACACACACACATCTCTGTGAAAAACACACACACATCCCTGTGAAAAACACACACAACGTCCCTGTGAAAAACACACACATCCCTGTGAAAAACACACACAACGTCCCTGTGAAAAACACACACAACGTCCCTGTGAAAAACACACACACATCCCTGTGAAAAACACACACAACGTCCCTGTGAAAAACACACACAACATCCTCAGTCAGGCTTTTTCTTCAGTTTTTTATACTTTTCTCCGTGTCCCTCTCACACTGTGGTGCTGTCAGGCTGCGCTGATCTCCTGTTGCTTTAACCCTTTAAGGTGTAAAGCCCGACACACACAGCCCGACACACACAGCCCGACACACACAGCCCGACACACACAGCCCGACTGAAGAAATCTACTCATCTCAACTCAACTGGTAGAATTCCAGAACAGTTTTGCTCAGATTTCTTCAGGTTTGTTATTCTGACTGGGAGTCGCACACTGGAGCAACTGGAAAATTCCAACTGCCAACTATCTGATTAGCCGCAACAAAAACTTTTTGCTTACGTTCTACAACCATTTGTGCAACTACATTACATTACATTATAGGCATTTAGCAGACGCTCTTATCCAGAGCGACTTACATACTTCTTATTACATTTATCCATTCATACAGCTGGATATATACTGAAGCAATGCAGGTTAAGTACCTTGCTCAAGGGTACAACGGCAGTGTCCTACCTGGGAATCGAACCTGCAACCTTTCAGTTACAAGTCCAGTTCCTTAACCATTACACTACACTGCCGCCCCCTAGCTAACTAGCTAATGCTTACGCTGTGCACAGCAAGTAAATTTTTATTAAAACCACTAATATGAAGTGGGACCAAAGTTATTAGATGGCTTCTCTTTCAGCCCAGAGTTGTAAAATATTAGCCTGCAATAACATCATTAAAATTCACACCTTTAAGTCAAGTTTTAATTCAAAGTTGAACTCAACAAAGGTATTTTCATGCATTGTCATTCAAAAATATTAAAATGGACAGTTGCCAGGCTTGAGGATGAACAAAGCCGGATGAACTACCGTGTAATTAGGTGTGGTTGTGAAACCACACCTTCTGTTACTCTCCATACTTCTTATTATTCCGCCACTTTTTTGTCACCCATCTCCTCCTACACCATTCACACCATTAAAACCTCATATTATACCTTTATACACCCTCCAGGTTGCTATTACCTTTTATCTTATACACTTGTTCAGGTAATTGACCTTTTATTTCCAAAAAAATTAATGGGTCAATGGGCACATTTTGAAAACCGATGCAATAGAACGTGGATCCTGTAACATATTACACTGCTTATGACATCACAATGCCTTCCTCTACAACACTGTTATGACCCAACAATACTATCCCAGATGATTTGACATTGGGCGCGTTAAGCAACTGAGCGCTCACGGTGAGAATTTAATCACTTATTGAATCGCTCTACGTGAGCGCTGTCAACAACCGCCTGAGTAGCCGACTGACAGCTCCGTTAGCAGAGCGCGCTCACATACACAGGCCTACACACACTGAAGCTGTATTTTTCAATGAAAATTGGTCAAAGTAGCACCAAAATGATTGTGTGACAGTCAAATTTACTTTAATTAACACGTTGATTTAACCATTAAATCGCTATTTTATATTGCGATGTGTATAATCGTCCGTGTACTTGGGTCCATATCTAACAACGTACTTCCGTATTGCTCCTCTCTGATCTACATCCAAAAGTGCTCAGCTACGCTCTGAGCGGCTCAGAGTGAGCGAAACTGAGCAACCCGTTAAGTGCGTTTAAAACCCTTTAGAGAGCAGAATTTTCTTCCCTCCGTACCAATTGACTGTAGAATAGCCACCGCAGAACCTGCAGCCACTGCGCCCCCATTGGCAATCGCTGCTGATGACATCATTGAGGCAGCCATGGATCCGGCTGCGATACCGCCGGCCGTGAAACCCAAACCTGCAACCGCCACTGGAACTGCAACCACAGCCAAACCTGGTCACAAAGGGACATCCAGAAACCTGGTCACAAAGGTACATCCAGGTGTATGTGTGTGTTTCAGTAAAACTGGGACATCCAGGTGTGTGTGTGTGTTTCAGTAAAACTGGTACATCCAGGTGTATGTGTGTGTTTCAGTAATACTGGTACATCCAAGTGTATGTGTGTGTTTCAGTAAAACTGGTACATCCAGGTGTATGTGTGTGTTTCAGTAAAACTGGTACATCCAGGTGTGTGTGTGTGTTTCAGTAAAACTGGTACATCCAGGTGTATGTGTGTGTTTCAGTAAAACTGGTACATCCAGGTGTGTGTGTGTGTGTTTCAGTAAAACTGGTACAACCAGGTGTATGTGTGTGTTTCAGTAAAACTGGTACATCCAGGTGTGTGTGTGCGTTTCAGTAAAACTGGTACATCCAGGTGTATGTGTGTGTTTCAGTAAAACGGGTACATCCAGGTATATGTGTGTTTCAGTAAACCTGGGACATCCAGGTGTGTGTGTGTGTTTCTGTAAAACTGGTACATCCAGGTGTATGTGTGTTTCAGTAAAACTGGTACATCCAGGTGTATGTGTGTTTCAGTAAAACTGGGACATCCAGGTGTGTGTGTGTGTGTTTCAGTAAAACTGGTACATCCAGGTGTGTGTGTGTGTATGTTTCAGTAAAACTGGTACATCCAGGTGTATGTGTGTGTTTCAGTAAAACTGGTACATCCAGGTATATGTGTGTTTCAGTAAACCTGGGACATCCAGGTGTGTGTGTGTGTTTCAGTAAAACTGGTACATCCAGGTGTATGTGTGTGTTTCAGTAAAACTGGGACATCCAGGTGTATGTGTGTGTTTCAGTAAAACTGGTACATCCAGGTGTGTGTGTGTGTTTCAGTAAAACTGGTACATCCAGGTGTGTGTGTGTGTTTCAGTAAAACTGGGACATCCAGGTGTGTGTGTGTGTTTCAGTAAAACTGGTACATCCAGGTGTGTGTGTGTGTTTCAGTAAAGCTGGGACATCCAGGTGTATGTGTGTGTTTCAGTAAAGCTGGGACATCCAGGTGTATGTGTGTGTTTCAGTAAAACTGGTACATCCAGGTGTGTGTGTGTGTTTCAGTAAAGCTGGGACATCCAGGTGTATGTGTGTGTTTCAGTAAAACTGGTACATCCAGGTGTATGTGTGTGTTTCAGTAAAACTGGGACATCCAGGTATATGTGTGCATTTCTGTAAAACAGGGAGACCATTTCGGTAACCCAGGTGCTTACAGGATTTATCTGTGACTACACACTTGTGTCAAGAAATTCCTGGTCTTGTCAGGAAAATGGATACATGTAAAACATAATTTGTGCGTGTATGTGTGCATATTTGTGTGTGTGTGTGTTTGTGTAAGTATGACCCTTAATTCTCTTTACTAAATGTAAACATACTGTATGTACCAAATTTATCCTTGGGTGATACAAACCAGCTCCCGCTACTGTTGCAGCTGCTATGCCAATGCTTTTCCATACTCTTCCTCCTAGAGAAAGAAATTAAATACTGAATTTACATTAACATCATAATGCAGATACATAAGATCATGTTTTCAGTCTAATCTCATAGAGAACGTCACAATAAGCTCTATGTACTACAGGCTCCTTTATTAATACCTGTGAGTGAGGACTCCAGCGCTATAAGGGAGACGCAGCTCTATGTACTACAGGCTCCTTTATTAATACCTGTGAGTGAGGACTCCAGCGCTATAAGAGAGACGCATCTCTATGTACTACAGGCTCCTTTATTAATACCTGTGAGAGAGGACTCCAGCGCTATAAGGGAGACGCATCTCTATGTACTACGGGCTCCTTTATTAATACCTGTGAGAGAGGACTCCAGCGCTATAAGGGAGACGCAGCTCTATGTACTACAGGCTCCTTTATTAATACCTGTGAGAGAGGACTCCAGCGCTATAAGGGAGACGCAGCTCTATGTACTACAGGCTCCTTTATTAATACCTGTGAGCGAGGACTCCAGCGCTATAAGGGAGACGCAGCTCTATGTACTACAGGCTCCTTTATTAATACCTGTGAGAGAGGACTCCAGCGCTATAAGGGAGACGCAGCTCTATGTACTACAGGCTCCTATATTAATACCTGTGAGCGAGGACTCCAGCGCTATAAGGGAGACGCAGCTCTATGTACTACAGGCTCCTTTATTAATACCTGTGAGCGAGGACTCCAGCGCTATAAGGGAGACGCAGCTCTATGTACTACAGGCTCCTTTATTAATACCTGTGAGCGAGGACTCCAGCGCTATAAGGGAGACGCAGCTCTATGTACTACAGGCTCCTTTATTAATACCTGTGAGCGAGGACTCCAGCGCTATAAGGGAGACGCAGCTCTATGTACTACAGGCTCCTTTATTAATACCTGTGAGCGAGGACTCCAGCGCTATAAGGGAGACGCAGCTCTATGTACTACTCCTTTATTAATACCTGTGAGAGAGGACTCCAGCGCTATAAGGGAGACGCAGCTCTATGTACTACTCCTTTATTAATACCTGTGAGCGAGGACTCCAGCGCTATAAGGGAGACGCAGCTCTATGTACTACAGGCTCCTTTATTAATACCTGTGAGTGAGGACTCCAGCGCTATAAGGGAGACGCAGCTCTATGTACTACAGGCTCCTTTATTAATACCTGTGAGAGAGGACTCCAGCGCTATAAGGGAGACGCAGCTCTATGTACTACAGGCTCCTTTATTAATACCTGTGAGTGAGGACTCCAGCGCTATAAGGGAGACGCAGCTCTATGTACTACAGGCTCCTTTATTAATACCTGTGAGTGAGGACTCCAGCGCTATAAGGGAGACGCAGCTCTATGTACTACAGGCTCCTTTATTAATACCTGTGAGAGAGGACTCCAGCGCTATAAGGGAGACGCAGCTCTATGTACTACAGGCTCCTATATTAATACCTGTGAGTGAGGACTCCAGCGCTATAAGGGAGACGCATCTCTATGTACTACAGGCTCCTTTATTAATACCTGTGAGTGAGGACTCCAGCGCTATAAGGGAGACGCAGCTCTATGTACTACAGGCTCCTTTATTAATACCTGTGAGCGAGGACTCCAGCGCTATAAGGGAGACGCAGCTCTATGTACTACTACAGGCTCCTTTATTAATACCTGTGAGCGAGGACTCCAGCGCTATAAGGGAGACGCAGCTCTATGTACTACAGGCTCCTTTATTAATACCTGTGAGCGAGGACTCCAGCGCTATAAGGGAGACGCAGCTCTATGTACTACTCCTTTATTAATACCTGTGAGAGAGGACTCCAGCGCTATAAGGGAGACGCAGCTCTATGTACTACAGGCTCCTTTATTAATACCTGTGAGAGAGGACTCCAGCGCTATAAGGGAGACGCAGCTCTATGTACTACAGGCTCCTTTATTAATACCTGTGAGCGAGGACTCCAGCGCTATAAGGGAAACGCAGCTCTATGTACTACAGGCTCCTTTATTAATACCTGTGAGAGAGGACTCCAGCGCTATAAGGGAGACGCAGCTCTATGTACTACAGGCTCCTTTATTAATACCTGTGAGAGAGGACTCCAGCGCTATAAGGGAGACGCAGCTCTATGTACTACAGGCTCCTTTATTAATACCTGTGAGAGGACTCCAGCGCTATAAGGGAGACGCAGCTCTATGTACTACAGGCTCCTTTATTAATACCTGTGAGAGAGGACTCCAGCGCTATAAGGGAGACGCAGCTCTATGTACTACAGGCTCCTTTATTAATACCTGTGAGAGAGGACTCCAGCGCTATAAGGGAGACGCAGCTCTATGTACTACAGGCTCCTTTATTAATACCTGTGAGCGAGGACTCCAGCGCTATAAGGGAGACGCAGCTCTATGTACTACAGGCTCCTTTATTAATACCTGTGAGAGAGGACTCCAGCGCTATAAGAGAGACGCAGCTCTATGTACTACAGGCTCCTTTATTAATACCTGTGAGAGAGGACTCCAGCGCTATAAGGGAGACGCAGCTCTATGTACTACAGGCTCCTTTATTAATACCTGTGAGAGAGGACTCCAGCGCTATAAGGGAGACGCAGCTCTATGTACTACAGGCTCCTTTATTAATACCTGTGAGAGAGGACTCCAGCGCTATAAGGGAGACGCAGCTCTATGTACTACAGGCTCCTTTATTAATACCTGTGAGTGAGGACTCCAGCGCTATAAGGGAGACGCAGCTCTATGTACTACAGGCTCCTTTATTAATACCTGTGAGTGAGGACTCCAGCGCTATAAGGGAGACGCAGCTCTATGTACTACAGGCTCCTTTATTAATACCTGTGAGAGAGGACTCCAGCGCTATAAGGGAGACGCAGCTCTATGTACTATAGGCTCCGTTATTAATACCTGTGAGAGAGGACTCCAGCGCTATAAGGGAGACGCAGCTCTATGTACTACAGGCTCCTTTATTAATACCTGTGAGAGAGGACTCCAGCGCTATAAGGGAGACGCAGCTCTATGTACTACAGGCTCCTTTATTAATACCTGTGAGAGAGGACTCCAGCGCTATAAGAGAGACGCAGCTCTATGTACTACAGGCTCCTTTATTAATACCTGTGAGCGAGGACTCCAGCGCTATAAGGGAGACGCAGCTCTATGTACTACAGGCTCCTTTATTAATACCTGTGAGAGAGGACTCCAGCGCTATAAGGGAGACGCAGCTCTATGTACTACAGGCTCCTTTATTAATACCTGTGAGAGAGGGACTCCAGCGCTATAAGGGAGACGCAGCTCTATGTACTACAGGCTCCTTTATTAATACCTGTGAGAGAGGGACTCCAGCGCTATAAGGGAAACGCAGCTCTATGTACTACAGGCTCCTTTATTAATACCTGTGAGCGAGGACTCCAGCGCTATAAGGGAGACGCAGCTCTATGTACTACAGGCTCCTTTATTAATACCTGTGAGCGAGGACTCCAGCGCTCATCCACAGTTTACTAGACCAGGGGTTCACAAACTTTTCCATGCCAAGGACCCCCAAATAGCTGTAGCCTCTGGCTGGGGCCCCCCTATTGCGAAATGGCTTTAAAAATAAACTTTTAAATTACACTGGCAAATATAAAAAAATCAAACATACATCTTCTTAATACAATTGAATACAATTTTTAAATTCTTTTTTAATATTTCTTTTTGCATTTTCCATTTTCCTCTCCCTTCCAATTGGCCCCCCTGGCGCCCCCTGGCGGCCCCCCGTTGGGCCGCGGCCCCCACTTTGAAAACCCCTGTACTAGACTGACTTGTTCCTGCTACTGCTATGCAAAATATTTGCTGAGGCCCACCCAAAAATCTATTCCTGGCTATGCCACTGTGCTATACAAATAAAATTGAAATGAAGTAGCTCTCATTTCTGTGTTGGTTTGTTCTCTATGCAAAACTCACGTGATGCAACCCTCTATGCAATGTCTACTTTTATGCCAGGCCGCCGAACTGACATCACGGCTCTTTCCCTGAAGTTCGTCTGGTAAGTAAGTAAGTATATAAGTAACTTTTATTTATATAGCACCTTTCAAGAGCATAGACGTCACAGAGTGCTTTACAGGAAAAAACATAACATATAACATACATAAAAACAAAAAACACAATATAGCCTACATGACTGAATGTGGGTAACTGACGGACTGACCCCCCGTAGTTGAAAAGCGCATGTGTGAATTTCGAGTAATTACGGTAAAAACTTTGCCAAACCCCACCACGTTTATGGAGGCATGCTCTGCGACCGGACAAAACCCAAATCAGCTTCAGCTCTCATCTAAAATAAGTGGTTTTAGTGCTTTAATACCCTTTAATGGAGGCTACTCACGCCCTCTAATGGGAGAGACGGTTGTCTAGTTTCTACAACAGCCATTTATAACGCTGTTACTTCTTCTGCTTTAACAGACGATCCTAGTAATAGGAGATAAATAGGAGTTAAATTCCAGGTGATGGAATATCTTGTGAAAAATTGTGATTGTTACTGTAGCTGATGCTGAACTTGATGTGGACGCACAAATCCATTTACAACCATCCATTTGTGAAACCATTTACATATTTGTGAGACTTTTGCTACAAAAATACCTTCATACAAAAGCAACAAATAAAAAATAAAAATAAAAATGAACTAACTAATAAATTAAATTGCTTTATTTGAAGCTACTCATGAGCTGCAAATGTGAACTGTAAACTTCAAATTTAGAAACAAACCTTAACCTTTACCTGGCGGCCCTGGTGGCCCTGGTGGACCTGATGGCCCTGGTGGCCCTGGTGGACCTGATGGTGATGGTGATGGTGATGGTGA
>JAKUDI010000495.1:0-5000 GCA_022702515.1 Ilyophis sp. 1 JC-2022
GGTCTGTCCTGCAGGGTAAAGGAGCATCCGTAAACACACTGGTCATGGGGGTCGGTCTGTCCTGCAGGGGGAAAGGAGCATCCGTAAACACACTGGTCATGGGGTCGGTCTGTCCTGCAGGGGAAAGGAGCATCCGTAAACACACTGGTCATGGGGTCTGTCTGTCCTGCAGGGGGAAAGGAGCATCTGTAAACACACTGGTCATGGGGTCGGTCTGTCCTGCAGGGGAAAGGAGCTTTGCAGAGTCCGGTTCTGCTATCGATCGCTCATCGGATAAATACGCATATTGCTTTTTTTACTCTTTCCCAAGTCTGGCCTTAATGGAGTCTTCAGGTGTTGGGTCATTGGGCAAGGCGGTGATCCATTTTCCCTCCGTACCCGGTTCAGAGAGCAGGAAGGATGTTCTGTGGGTAAGAACGGGCCTGCAGCAGCCCGTACCAAAGACAGAACCTGCTTTGGGTTTCGCCGTTCTGCTCGGTTTCTGACTGAGAGGAAGCTGAAGCTCTGTCAGCACTGGGAGAATCAGGCTTCAGAAGCCATGTGATCATAAATCCTAAATATACGCCCGTTCCACTATTAAAAAACGTGTTTATAAAAACAATGCAGCAGGTCTCCCATAGTGCTACATCTTATCTAATAATGGGGGGGTGGCGGGGGGGGGGGGGGGTGGTACACAGGGAAGAGGAAGTGATGACAGGATGTTTGTGGGGTGGTACATAGGGAAGAGGAAGTGATGACAGGATGTTTGTGGGGTGGTACACAGGGAAGAGGAAGTGATCACAGGATGTTTGTGGGGTGGTACACAGGGAAGAGGAAGTGATCACAGGATGTTTGTGGGGTGGTACACAGGGAAGAGGAAGTGATCACAGGATGTTTGTGGGGTGGTACATAGGGAAGAGGAAGTGATCACAGGATGTTTGTGGGGTGGTACATAGGGAAGAGGAAGTGATCACATGATGTTTGTGGGGTGGTACACAGGGAAGAGGAAGTGATCACAGGATGTTTGTGGGGTGGTACACAGGGAAGAGGAAGTGATGACAGGATGTTTGTGGGGTGGTACACAGGGAAGAGGAAGTGATCACAGGATGTTTGTGGGGTGGTACACAGGGAAGAGGAAGTGATCACAGGATGTTTGTGGGGTGGTACACAGGGAAGAGGAAGTGATGACAGGATGTTTGTGGGGTGGTACACAGGGAAGAGGAAGTGATCACAGGATGTTTGTGGGGTGGTACACAGGGAAGAGGAAGTGATCACAGGATGTTTGTGGGGTGGTACACAGGGAAGAGGAAGTGATCACAGGATGTTTGTGGGGTGGTACACAGGGAAGAGGAAGTGATCACAGGATGTTTGTGGGGTGGTACACAGGGAAGAGGAAGTGATCACAGGATGTTTGTGGGGTGGTACACAGGGAAGAGGAAGTGATCACAGGATGTTTGTGGGGTGGTACACAGGGAAGAGGAAGTGATCACAGGATGTTTGTGGGGTGGTACACAGGGAAGAGGAAGTGATCACAGGATGTTTGTGGGGTGGTACACAGGGAAGAGGAAGTGATCACAGGATGTTTTTGGCTGTGCTGTTCATTGAGCATCACTGGACAATGAGCAGAGGCATTTACTCTATGGTAATACATTTGTGATGAGGCTCAATAATGTAGCCATTAAGGAAGTGAGAATTAAAATGTGCGGGTGTGTGTGTGTGTGTGTGTGTGTGTGTGTGTGTGTGAGTGTGTATGTGTGTGTGTGTGTGTGTGTGTGTGTGTGTGAGTGTGTGTGTGTGTGTGTGTTTGTGTGTGTGGGGGGGGGGGGTCACAGAGACGCTGGCTCTGGCATGCAGTAGTGCAGAAGTACCTGCGGCGGGGCATGGTCTAGGAAAGGGAATCGGGTCAATTTAGGTCCGCGCCTACTTGTTAAGTGCGGACACAACAAACACAAACCTGTGTTGCATCAACAAATGAGCCCCAGGGCTTAAAAGTGCTTCTCCTCTGCACAGCAGGTGTATGAGACCGGGAATCCACACACCAACAGAGAGAGAGACAGAGAGAGGAATGTGACAGCAAGCTGAAAAGCTTTTGTGTTGTTTGCTTTGTTTTGTTCAGTTTATTATTTTTCCCAGAATCCCGTGAGGGTGACCGCTGCAGATTTGGGTTTGTATTCCCCAGCATGTGACAGGACTAGTTTTTTTATTTGTTTCAGATTTTTCAGTTTTCTCCCAATTTGGTAGCCAATTGTACCCTAGTACGATTCAATTCCCTGTGTAGCTACTGCTTAGAATTTGCCGCTACACAACCCCATTAGCTGGCGATAGGACGGAGGCTGCCACGTCTTCTTTAAGGCATGACTCCATGAGCCTGTGACCTGATTCCAGGACTGCACGGAGCCGCAATGTGCGCAACGATTCTCCCCGTCGAGTCCCTCCCCCCACCTCAGCTCAATATGCCACGCCCTCAAGGCACCGGCTATACTCGGAACTGGTAGGACCCGGGCGCAAACCCAGGCCCTCTGTGTGCAACTGCATCCGCTCAAAGTCGATGCTTTTACAGTTGCGTCACCAGTTTGGTTTTATAATGAGTAGGAAATTCCATGCAGAGCATTTCTGTGGTTTGGGATGGGGTATACCTGCAGCGCTCTGGGGTTTGAGATGGGGTATACCTGCAGAGCCCTGAGGTTTGGGATGGGGTATACCTGCAGCGCTCTGGGGTTTGAGATGGGGTATACCTGCAGCGCTCTGGGGTTTGAGATGGGGTATACCTGCAGAGCCCTGAGGTTTGGGATGGGGTATACCTGCAGAGCCCTGGGGTTTGGGATGGGGTATACCTGCAGCGCTCTGGGGTTTGAGATGGGGTATACCTGCAGAGCCCTGAGGTTTGGGATGGGGTATACCTGCAGAGCCCTGGGGTTTGGGATGGGGTATACCTGCAGAGCCCTGAGGTTTGGGATGGGGTATACCTGCAGAGCCCTGGGGTTTGGGATGGGGTATACCTGCAGAGCCCTGGGGTTTGGGATGGGGTATACCTGCAGAGCCCTGGGGTTTGGGATGGGGTATACCTGCAGAGCCCTGGGGTTTGGGATGGGGTATACCTGCAGAGCCCTGGGGTTTGGGATGGGGTTTGGAATGGGGTATACCTGCAGAACCCTGGGGTTTGGGATGGGGTATACCTGTAGAGCCCTGGGGTTTGGGATGGGGTCTCTGGGTTTGCAGTGAACGTGTACATTTTGACATGAAAGTGAGCATTTTCAATGCCAGTGTGTGATACCAGGTGATGAATCCACAGACAGAGGTAAGAATTAAGCACTTCAGCAAACAGAAATACACACACACACACACACACACACACACATATATATACAAACACACACCACACACACACACACACACACACACATCACACTTGTTAAATTAGACGTCAGACATTCTCCTCTGTTGCATAGTTACAGCTCAAAGGCAGTTCTGAACTTTATAAATATTAATGCAATTTAAGCGAGGAAGATGAGTGAGTAAGATCATCTTTTGAGGAAGATCATTTCTTCATCCTTTTCTTTTATTGTGTCGCAGCTTTGGAGTTCCTCACCAGCTGTTATATGTAGGGGAACAATTTATATTCATAAGTTTTTTTTTTATACATATTTACATTTGCATATTTATTGTGGAGTACTTTCTGCAGATGTACACAGAAACTCAGAGAGAACTACAGAATGACATTGGAAGAGTTTCGTTGTTTTTACATCATTTGCTTGTTTAGTTTGTTTTTTTCTGAAATGGCGGCAGAGGATCATTACCAAAGAGCTGATTTTTGAGAGAAACGCTCTTAGTCAAAGTTGAGGTTAAGTGTTCTGTAATTAGACTCAGAGAAGCAGTGGCACTATCGGGAACATGCAGCTGGACAGTCAAAGACACACAAACACTGCAGTTAGTTAGTTTCCTATTTGTGTGTGTAAAGTGGGCGGGTCTGTGTGTGTAAAGTGGGCGGGTTTGTGTGTGTAAAGTGGGCGGGTCTGTGTGTGTAAAGTGGGCGGGTCTGTGTGTGTAAAGTGGGCGGGTCTGTGTGTGTAAAGTGGGCGGGTTTGTGTGTGTAAAGTGGGCGGGTCTGTGTGTGTAAAGTGGGCGGGTCTGTGTGTGTAAAGTGGGCGGGTCTGTGTGTGTAAAGTGGGCGGGTCTGTGTGTGTAAAGTGGGCGGGTTTGTGTGTGTAAAGTGGGCGGGTCTGTGTGTGTAAAGTTGGCAGGTCTCTGTGTGTGAAGTGGGCGGGTTTGTGTGTGTAAAGTGGGCGGGTCTGTGTGTGTAAAGTGGGTGGGTTTGTGTGTGTAAAGGGGGCGGGTTTGTGTGTGTAAAGTGGGCGGGTTTGTGTGTGTAAAGTGGGCGGGTCTGTGTGTGTAAAGTGGGCGGGTCTGTGTGTGTAAAGTGGGCGGGTCTGTGTGTGTAAAGTGGGCGGGTTTGTGTGTGTAAAGTGGGCGGGTCTGTGTGTGTAAAGTGGGCGGGTCTGTGTGTGTAAAGTGGGCGGGTCTGTGTGTGTAAAGTGGGCGGGTCTGTGTGTGTAAAGTGGGCGGGTTTGTGTGTGTAAAGTGGGCGGGTCTGTGTGTGTAAAGTTGGCAGGTCTCTGTGTGTGAAGTGGGCGGGTTTGTGTGTGTAAAGTGGGCGGGTCTGTGTGTGTAAAGTGGGTGGGTTTGTGTGTGTAAAGGGGGCGGGTTTGTGTGTGTAAAGTGGGGGGGTCTGTGTGTGTAAAGGGGGCGGGTCTGTGTGTGTAAAGTGGGTGGGTCTGTGTGTGTAAAGGGGGAGGGTCTGTGTGTGTAAAGTGGGCGGGTTTGTGTGTGTAAAGTGGGCAGGTTTGTGTGTGTAAAGTGGGCGGGTCTGTGTGTGTAAAGTGGGCGGGTCTGTGTGTGTAAAGTGGGCGGGTCTGTGTGTGTAAAGGGGGTGGGGTATGGGAGAGGAACAGCAGCTTGGTTTTAAGGTGTAAAGAGAGCCGCCTAATGAGAGCACAGGATTAATTCACTGAGCCTCCCTTAGA
>JAKUDI010000495.1:12500-30000 GCA_022702515.1 Ilyophis sp. 1 JC-2022
GCTAATGCACATCACATTAGCATCACTAGCTTAGACTCATAAGAGCGCTAATGCACATCACATTAGCATCACTAGCTTAGACTCATAAGAGCGCTAATGCACATCACATTAGCATCACTAGCTTAGACTCATAAGAGCGCTAATGCACATCACATTAGCATCTCTAGCTTAGACTCATTAGAGCGCTAATGCACATGACATTAGCATCACTAGCTTAGACTCATTAGAGCGCTAATGCACATCACATTAGCATCACTAGCTTAGACTCATACCTGTGCTTATGAAGATCACATTAGCATTCAGCACGGCTCAGATTTGAGATGTGCGTATTTTGGTGAGTCACTCAGAGCAGGGGGGGGTGTGTGGTGTTGAGTTGTCTTTCAGACGTCCTCGTGTTTGTCACTCATTCTGGATAAGAGTGGCTGCTAGGTGATATCTCTGTGTGGGGAGAGGAGGAGGATAGAGGGATAAAGCCAGTCTTTCTTCAGAGAGAGCCTTGTTGGAGGTAGCTTTTCTGCATCGGTTTGTCTTAATAGGAAGAGCGGAGCAGAGCAGAATCCCTCTGGTAGGAGAAGGACGGTCACAGTTTTTAAAAAGGTGAAAGAATTACAGTGGGCCATTCTGCCTGAAGACCCTCTACCCCCTATATTTAATTATGAAAGTCCTTTTAATTCAAATCAGAGCTGTGGACATGCTTCTCCAAGTGGAACTGTGTGAATTCATTCAACATAATATTTCAGGAGTGTAAAAATAACAATAAATAACATTTTAAAGCATGGATTTCTTTTTGTAAATATAAAAAAATATATATATTTTAAAAGGGAAATGTTTACTTTTTTCTAATGATAGGGTCACTCCTGTAAACAGCATCAAATTTATTGTGGAAAGGATTCAATTTATGGGGGTTTCATTGCTGTTACACTCAGAAAAAGGACATTTTTTAAAATCTTTGACCCGAGGGCAACATAAGAGCTAGAGCAGCAGCATATCCATGGCAACAGTGAAAATGACAAACAACTTGACATCAAGTTGTAATTCACACAAAAAACAAGTCCCCTTAACTCTGGACTCATTCTCGAGTCAGGACCTCCTGGCTCACGTGTAGATGAGTCATTGGGTCTCATTCGTGAAATGTTCCTAAATACGTGCTGACATTTAAGTACAAAATGGCAGGCAGATTTGTTTTTAATCGCGTGTGTATGTTCATACGTTCCCATTCATTGTAAATGCGCACCTTATTTTGCAATTAGCATGAATCTACGCTCATGAATTGCCACCTATGGAAGTTGTAAATTCCATTTACAGGTGTGTACGGATTCAAAATGGCACAGAAATATCAAAAGACATTATTATTAGAATTATTCTGACACTGAAATCTAAAAAAAGAAAATAAACTGTGTTGTCAGTACAGGTGTCTCAGATTAGGCTGCACAAATGCAACAGAATTGGTTCAGTATTCTAAAGATGCATTCTTTCCAAAGGATGCTAAACGCCAACTCCTCCAAGAGCACAAGATCAGACCTGTAAGCCACTTTAAAGCAAATTCCGTTCATTGGGTAATTGTGTTTTAATTAGCATATTTAATGTCATATAGTATAATTTAAAAAATAGTACTGGGAGTATTCATTACGTTATGGGTCTAATTAAACAGGTTCATAGCTGATTCATTGGCCTAATAATAAAATGTTTTTTTTTTACAATTGTAATTTATTATGTTTGCATTTTGTACATTTAGGGCCAAATCCACAAAAGGATTGCACAGCGTTTGCCCGGGCAAACCCTGTGCAAATGAGTAAAAAAAATTGCATCCAATCCACAAAGCACATGCAAAGGCTGAAAGGTATAGCAAACTACACCGACGAGCAAATAGCTCCACGGCTGCACCCCTCTCATTTAAATGTATGTAAATTAGGTACTTGCCTGCAAAATTGCACCAAGGAAGCCTTGCGTGTAATCCACAAACACCATGAGCTAATTGCCACACACAGTTAGAGAGGTGCAAATACCACTTTTGAAAAGCAGGTATTAACCGGACGAATTGGATGATAAACCTCTTAAGGCCTATTTTGTCGCGAATTAGCGACAAACCGACTCTTTCCAGAAACGGCCTGATATGAATGTGCATTGAATAATATAACACAAAACCTCTATTTATTTTTTCTTTTGAAAGTAAATTCCGTCCATAAGGGGATTTAAGGGCGAGATATAACAGACTGATATTTCTGACAAAAAAAGTGTGGTCTGTCATTTTCATTAAGAACCAATCTGTGTCCTGAAATATGGAGAAAAGCCTGAAACCCTTTCTGCAACTGACTCCCAAATATGGTTTCTCTCACTTGGGGTGAGATTCCGCGACTGCAATTTAGCTGCATGTCTCTGCACCTCGTTGGTGAGGACATGCAACTCGGTTTCAGAAAATTTTAATTTGCGCTTTCTCTCTGCCATTGTCGTTGATATTGTGTTCTTGGCACAAGCCAATATATAGGCTGCCACATGGCTAATTGCAATCATCGGTGCAAAGTGCAGACAGGTGGCAAATTTGTGGGCGTGTTTTCCCGGGCATATCATTGGAGCAAAATCTTTTGTGGATACCGTGCTAAACTGGAGAGGATTGCTTTTGCAATCTCTGTATTAACTTTGAGCTAATTGCCAGGAGCAATTCGTTCTTTGTGGATTTGGCCCTTAGTCTTGTGTAAATAATTCATTTCCTGGACTAAAATCAAACTTCTAATCATCGTAGATTACCACAGTTTACCCTAGATTACCACAACTCACCAAAGATTACCACAAATCATTATGTAAAATCACCAGATATTACCACAGATTACCACAGATCACCAGATATTACCACAAATCACCAGAGATTACCACAGATCACCAGAGATTAACACAGATCACCAGAGATTACCACAGATCACCAGATATTACCACAGATCACCAGAGATTACCACAGATCACCAGAGATTACCACAGATCACCAGATATTACCACAAATCATTATGTAAAATCACCAGATATTACCACAGATTACCAGAGATTACCACAGATCACCAGAGATTAAACACAGATCACCAGAGATTACAACAGCTCAACAGATATTACCACAGATCACACGGCTGAATCCATAACCTCTGACGTCTGTCCATCCCACAGTCGGGCTGACGCCCTGCAGCAGACATGCTCTGTTTCGCTCAGATGCAGTTCATGTGTTTCCCGCTTGTTTGGGGCGCTCGTTCCGTGAGTGGCATTCCAATTATCGCGCGTCACATTGAGGATTTCTCTCCCTCTACCTTTTTTTCATCAAGTTCCTATTTAGATGTGTATTTATATAGAACATATTTGATTGAGGTTTGGAGAGGCAAAACCCTTCTTTGTGAGGACCGAGTATACAGGAGAGCTGTAATATCTCTAATGCAGATAAAACTCAGATTAATAACCCCACAGACGGAAACGCACTCAACTTTCCCTCAGAATATTCTGTCTTTTGTTAGACATTTCATATGTTGATGACATGAGGACGGCATTATTACCTGAACCCTGTGATGTGCAGAAGCTGCTTCACAGAGTCATTCAAATTTTAATCACTGAAATTAAAGCCGTCAAAATGGCATTTTATCAGCCTTACCTATGAACCTCTGTGAATAGAGACTCACATATACACCTGGGGTATAAAAGACTCACAGCCCCACACACACACAAACACACACACACACAGATATATGAACACACACATACTTACACACACTCACACATATACACACTTACATAAACACACACATACATACACGCATGGGCATGTATGGGGAGGGGGGTGTAAAGAGGAGTTTCTGCTCCACAGGACACTCAGCCCCCCCCCCCCCCCCCCCCCCCTCAGGGCTCGCTGCTCCATCAAACAGAAATACAGATTTATAAAGATTCCACAGAGAGATGCTGAGACAAGGAGCACTTTCACAGTCCTAATGGATGTCCTCAGATCCGCTGTGTGTGTGTGTGTGTAACTGTATGTGTGTGTATGTCTGTCTGTGTGTGTGTGTGTGTGTGTGACTGTATGTGTGTGTATGTCTGTCTGTGTGTGTGTGTGTGTGTGTGTGACTGTATGTGTGTGTGTGTGTGTGTGTGTGTGTGTCTGTATGTGTGTGTCTGTGTGTGTGTGTGTGTCTGTATGTGTGTGTGTGTGTGTGTGTGTGTGTGTCTGTATGTGTGTGTGTGTGTGTATGTGTCTATGTATGTGTGTGTGTGTCTGTATGTGTGTGTGTCTGTATGTGTGTGTGTGTGTCTGTATGTGTGTGTGTGTGTGTGTGTGTGTCTGTATGTGTGTGTGTGTGTGTCTGTCTGTATGTGTGTGTCTGTATGTGTGTGTGTGTGTGTGTGTCTGTATGTGTGTGTCTGTGTGTGTGTGTGTGTGTGTCTGTCTGTGTGTGTGTGTCTGTTTGTGTGTGTGTGTGTCTGTGTGTGTGTGTCTATGTGTGTGTGTGTGTGTGTGTGTGTGTGTGTGTGTGTCTGTATGTGTGTGTCTGTGTGTGTGTGTGTGTGTGTGTCTGTATGTGTGTGTCTGTGTGTGTGTGTGTGTGTGTCTGTCTGTGTGTGTGTCTGTATGTGTGTGTGTGTCTGTATGTGTCTGTGTATGTCTGTGTGTGTGTGTCTGTCTGTATGTGTGTGTGTGTGTGTGTCTGTATGTGTGTGTGTGTGTGTCTGTGTCTGTATGTGTGTGTGTGTCTGTATGTGTGTGTGTGTGTGTGTGTGTCTGTCTGTGTGTGTGTGTGTGTGTGTGTCTGTGTGTGTGTGTGTGTGTGTCTGTATGTGTGTGTGTGTGTGTGTGTGTGTGTGTCTGTATGTGTGTGTGTCTGTGTGTGTGTCTGTCTGTGTGTGTGTGTGTCAGTGCGTGTCAGAGGCACAAATGTGTGTGTGTGTGTGTGTGTGTGTCTGTATGTGTGTGTGTGTGTGTGTCTGTATGTGTTTGTGTATGTCTGTCTGTGTGTGTGTGTCTGTATGTGTGTGTGTGTGTGTGTGTGTGTGTGTGTCTGTATGTGTGTCTGTGTGTGTGTGTGTGTGTGTGTGTGTGTGTGTGTCTGTATGTGTGTGTGTCTGTATGTGTGTGTCTGTGTGTGTGTCTGTCTGTCTGTGTGTGTGTGTCTGTATGTGTGTGTGTTTGTGTGTGTGTGTCTGTGTGTGTGTGTGTGTCAGTGCGTGTCAGAGGCACAAATGTTGTCAAGTGTTGTTGTCTATCCTCATACAGTAACCTTTCAAACATACCTGTCCAAATTTTTCTGATTTATTTCCTTATTTTTCTCTATTGAAGGTAGCAGCCCTAACAATTATGGCAGAAGTCAATGTTACGCCCGGCTTACGACTTTATCCCCCGTTAGCCATAGATTTTAGTCCTGAGCGGTCTGGCATTTGTTAACGCGCAAACTTGTGCAACTGTCATAAAATTTACACCTGACTGGAAGTCTGATGTTAGCACTTAGCCCCAGGAGTAATGGCTTTATGCAACCAGCCCTACACCCCTAAACCAGTCTATACCCTATATACCATTACACCCCTAAACCTGTCTATACATATATACCATTACACACCTACACCCCTAAACCAGTCTAAAGCTACACACCTACACCCCAGTCCCTACACACATACACCAGGAGATGTAAATAACAGCTGATAGGTGGAGTAAGGCATGACTGTTACTAACATGCACACTTATGATAAAATAATTGATTGAGAAGCTCATTGAGTCCTGTCATAATTAACCAATATGCATTTTCCCAGAATGCTTTGTTAATTAGAGAGCTGAGAGTAAACGCATCACCAGAGTTGAGTCTTCCTCATTTAGTGCCTATTAACCAGCTCATTCTTATTCCTGCTGAGGAAAACAATCCTAATTTCACACAGTAAAACACAGCTCTTCTTCCTGAGTGGAGCGTTTATGGCTGTACAATTAGGTACTGTGGAACAACTGTGAAATTAATATTGTTTCCAAACTGTCGTTTGTGAATGCCTTCGCAAGGCATAATGCAGTGATCAATTTCATCTATATATCCGTCATTTATCATCTTTCATAAACGGAATGAGAAATGAAACGTTGCTTGTGTGAATCCAGGCAGGGATCCAAACATAGCCAGACACCCGTGGGACTGTCAGGAACTTTGCAGTTGCTGTAAATCTGAGAAGCATTGATGACGTTTAATTATCTACCAACGGATTAAACCAAACCGAAAATCTATACATCTGCAACATTTTAAACATGCTCATTGAAACTAGGAGTTATGCACATACAGGTAAAGTCCCCCAAAACACCGGCCTCCCTCGACCACCCAAAACACCTGCCCCCCCTCCCCCAAAACACCTGCCCCACCTCGACCACCCAAAAAAAAGCAGCTTTCTCCTGATACTGAAGCAGCTCAACTGTAAAATGAGCTCAAATGTAACACACTGTATTTCCATAAAGCCACAGGGTCTGCTGGGGACCCCAACCCTGATCCTGGAGAGCCACAGGGTCTGCTGGGGTCCCCAACCCTGATCCTGGAGAGCCACAGGGTCTGCTGGGGTCCCCAACCCTGATCCTGGAGAGCCACAGGGTCTGCTGGGGACCCCAACCCTGGTCCTGGAGAGCCACAGGGTCTGCTGGGGTCCCCAACTCTGGGCCTGGAGAGCCACAGGGTCTGCTGGGGTCCCAAACCCTGGTCCTGGAGAGACACAGGGTCTGCTGGGGACCCCATCCCCCTGGTCCTGGAGAGCCACAGGGTCTGCTGGGGTCCCCAACTCTGGGCCTGGAGAGCCACAGGGTCTGCTGGGGTCCCCAACACTGGTCCTGGAGAGACACAGGGTCTGCTGGGGTCTCCAACCCTGGTCCTGGAGAGACACAGGATCTGCTGGGGACCCCAACCCTGGTCCTGGAGAGCCACAGGGTCTGCTGGGGTTCCCAACCCTGATCCTGGAGAGCCACAGGGTCTGCTGGGGTCCCCAACTCTGGGCCTGGAGAGCCACAGGGTCTGCTGGGGTCCCCAACCCTGGTCCTGGAGAGACACAGGGTCTGCTGGGGACCCCAACCCTGGTCCTGGAGAGACACAGGGTCTGCTGGGGTCCCCAACTCTGGTCCTGGAGAGACACAGGGTCTGCTGGGGTCCCCAAACCTGTGGCTTTCTGGGTCCAATGTTGGGGGCCCCAGCAGACCCTGAGATTCAGGGTTTGGTTGAACTTTTTAATCCATTTGCGGTTTTATAATAATGAGAAATGCGATTTTAAAAAACTGAACTGCTATTATAATGAGAAATGCCATTTTAAAAAATGCTGAGGTTGTAGCAGTTATTCATGTTTTTATTTTTTTATAACTTTATGATGTGTTTTTATGTAGATTTTTAAAGTCTGAATGCTTCATGATTTCTATTGTAGTTTAAAGTCATGTGATGTTATCATGTTCTGTCACTTTTTTTCTGAAATATGGGGCGGATTATGGAGCTGCAGAATCCCCCGACGTCCAGGATGTGTCTGAGTTCCACAGCAGGGAGAGAGTTTTGTTTGACATTATCCTTTTACCAGCTGTTCACATTCCCTATATTGTCAATCACAGAAACCCTTTCAACAGTCCGGACAAGTTGCGTTACTCAAATTACTCTCCTGGTATATTTTTCAACCTCTAACCCATTTATTGTTTTCTGTTTTCTGGCGAAATACACTTTAATAGATAAAATGTGGATTGCGCTCCCATTTCAGCCTTTAAGTTAAGGACAAGTTGCGTTACTGCATTCACAGAAAGGTCTCGCTCAGGCATACTTCATTTGAACATTTTGGAATGCCACCCTCATCAGTCTAATGGCATTCTGCGCTGACAACAGCTTGCACTTTATTTAAATGTAGATTTCCCATTTCAGCCTTTAGGTTAAAAACAGGAGTAATTGCTCACAGGGGTTAACATAAATAGCATGCAAAATGAGGCCTTGAACACTATGAAAACAGAATTATACCCACCAGGGAAAATATTAAATATATGTGAAAGAGCCAGACTCTTTCAAAGATTAAACTTCCCCCAGATATTGTGTGTTTGAAAGTGACACAAATGAAAAAGGCCTTTAAAAGGACTGTCATTAACAGCCTATCTCCAGTTGGGGAGATAATTAACCTGCCAGATAGAGTCATTAACACCCAAAAAGAGAAAAAAAATGCCCAAATAAAATCAGGTTTTCTATAAACCCCCAAATATTTCCTTCACAAAGGCGTTAATGTCCGAATATTTGCCATATCTGAGTAGAGTTTGTTCCAACAATGACTAACAATGACTGAACACCACAAACATCTGCCTGATGTAGCCTAATGGTGTTCTATCGCACATCTATAGCTTCCTGCAGAGCATATGAGAGACTGCAAATAGGCCTGGTTCAGTCTAAAAGTGCAATTCTTATTGGATAAGAAAGCTGTCAGTCACTCAGAAGCCTGCTTGACTGTGAACAGGGGCATGTCTGTTAGGATTCGAGTCTGGTTATATAGCCTACATGTCTGTTTGGATTCTGGTTATATAGCCTACATGTCTGTTTGGATTCTGGTTATATAGCCTACATGTCTGTTTGGATTCTGGTTATATAGCCTACATGTCTGTTTGGATTCTGGTTATATAGCCTACATTTCTGTTTGGATTCTGGTTATATAGCCTACATTTCTGTTTGGATTCTGTTTATATAGCCTACATGTCTGTTTGGAATAGAGTCTGGTTATATAGCCTACATGTCTGTTAGGATTCGAATCTGGTTATATAGCCTACATGTCTGTTAGGATTTGAATCTGGTTATATAGCCTACATGTCTGTTAGGATTCGAATCTGGTTATATAGCCTACATGTCTGTTAGGATTCGAGTCTGGTTATATAGCCTACATGTCTGTTAGGATTCGAATCTGGTTATATAGCCTACATGTCTGTTAGGATTCGAGTCTGGTTATCCACGGGTAAAAAATTGATTGAAAATGAATTTATTCACGGATAAATAAAAGTAAATCCATGGACCCAGTTGGACCCGTGAAGAGCGGTGGCATCTGTCAGTTCTGTGACTGCTCCATTCTGCATGCGTTCGGTTCTGATGTGAGCCCTGAACGCTGTTTCTGCGGCTGTCACACATAAACGGGTTTTCCCTCAGCGCTCCATATGCAACATGCTCTGATAGCACTTCCAAGCCCGAAACGTGTTTGGCAAATCTCCACCCTGTTTACTCTCCAGACGAACAGATGGTTTTGGATTCAGAAGGTGTCAGTAACTCAGTTCTGTATTGATCCTGTTTATATGAGTAACTCTGTTCTGTTGTGATTCTGTTTATATGAATAACTCTGTTCTGTAGTGATTCTGTTTATATGAGTAACTCTGTTCTGTAGTGATTCTGTTTATATGAGTAACTCTGTTCTGTAGTGATTCTGTTTATATGAGTAACTCTGTTCTGTAGTGATTCTGTTTATATGAGTAACTCAGTTCTGTAGTGATTCTGTTTATATGAGTAACTCTGTTTTGTAGTGATTCTGTTTATATGAATAACTCTGTTCTGTAGTGATTCTGTTTATATGAATAACTCAGTTCTGTAGTGATTCTGTTTATATGAGTAACTCTGTTCTGTAGTGATTCTGTTTATATGAATAACTCTGTTCTGTAGTGATTCTGTTTATATGAGTAACTCTGTTCTGTAGTGATTCTGTTTATATGAGTAACTCTGTTCTGTAGTGATTCTGTTTATATGAGTAACTCTGTTCTGTAGTGATTCTGTTTATATGAGTAACTCTGTTCTGTAGTGATTCTGTTTATATGAGTAACTCTGTTCTGTAGTGATTCTGTTTATATGAGTAACACGGTTCTGTAGTGATTCTGTTTATATGAGTAACTCGGTTCTGTAGTGATTCTGTTTATATGAGTATCACGGTTCTGTAGTGATTCTGTTTATATGAGTAACTCGGTTCTGTAGTGATTCTGTTTATATGAATAACTCTGTTCTGTAGTGATTCTGTTTATATGAGTAACTCTGTTCTGTAGTGATTCTGTTTATATGAGTAACTCTGTTCTGTAGTGATTCTGTTTATATGAGTAACTCTGTTCTGTAGTGATTCTGTTTATATGAGTAACTCTGTTCTGTAGTGATTCTGTTTATATGAGTAACTCTGTTCTGTAGTGATTCTGTTTATATGAGTAACTCTGTTCTGTAGTGATTCTGTTTATATGAGTAACACGGTTCTGTCGTGATTCTGTTTATATGAGTAATTCGGTTCTGTAGTGATTCTGTTTATATGAGTATCACGGTTCTGTAGTGATTCTGTTTATATGAATAACTCTGTTCTGTAGTGATTCTGTTTATATGAGTAACTCTGTTCTGTAGTGATTCTGTTTATATGAGTAACTCGGTTCTGTAGTGATTCTGTTTATATGAGTAACTCTGTTCTGTAGTGATTCTGTTTATATGAGTAACTCTGTTCTGTAGTGATTCTGTTTATATGAGTAACTCTGTTCTGTAGTGATTCTGTTTATATGAGTAACACGGTTCTGTAGTGATTCTGTTTATATGAGTAACTCGGTTCTGTAGTGATTCTGTTTATATGAGTAACTCTGTTCTGTAGTGATTCTGTTTATATGAGTAACTCTGTTCTGTAGTGATTCTGTTTATATGAGTAACTCTGTTCTGTAGTGATTCTGTTTATATGAGTAACACGGTTCTGTAGTGATTCTGTTTATATGAGTAACTCGGTTCTGTAGTGATTCTGTTTATATGAGTATCACGGTTCTGTAGTGATTCTGTTTATATGAGTAACTCTGTTTTGTAGTGATTCTGTTTATATGAGTAACTCTGTTTTGTAGTGATTCTGTTTATATGAATAGCTCAGTTTTGTAGTGATTCTGTTTATATGAATAACTCTGTTCTGTAGTGATTCTGTTTATATGAATAACTCGGTTTTGTAGTGATTCTGTTTATATGAGTAACTCGGTTTTGTAGTGATTCTGTTTATATGAATAACTCGGTTTTGTAGTGATTCTGTTTATATGAGTAACTCGGTTTTGTAGTCTTCCTGTTTATCTACATAACTTCTGGCTCTTATGAAAGATCAGAAAGTGCAGTAAAACCCACTTTCCCTGTTAAATCTTTCACTTTTATTACCCTTAAATAATTAAACTGTTATAACGTGTTTTTAGGGTTGAGTCACGGTAGAGTGAGTGAAACTGTGTTATACAACATTCGGGAATGTAATTTTAGAAACGCAGGTGATGTCATCCCTGGTGATGCATCGCTGAATGAGCTTTGATCCTAAAGGAAATGCACCTGGTCTCTTATGTATCCTTCTGTTAGCAGGAAATGTACTTTTTTGAAACCAAATTAAGCGGAATTGTGTGTGTGTGTCTGTATGTCTGAATATTTTTCTATGAATGAATACATTTCAATTAATTTCCATAACTGACCTAATTGAACATAATTGGTGAAGCAACAGTATAAGTGAAGCCTTATTATTATATATTTAATCATAACTCTAATACATTTTCCAAGTTCTTTTGCATATTATAAATTACACAATGGAATATTTCATGGAAACTGCTTAATTCAGATGGAGTTCTCCTGCATGTTTGATTGGGTGATAAGGGCTAATTACTACGCCAGGTTATGGTCATTGGAAACGGCATGATGGGAAAGTGATTAGGCTCCGCCCTGGCAGCAGCCCAGAGAGAGGGAAGTTGTGCTGGATGTGTCCAGAGAGAGGGACGTTGTGCTGGATGTGTCCAGAGAGAGGGACGTTGTGCTGGATGTGTCCAGAGAGAGGGAAGTTGTGCTGGATGTGTCCAGAGAGAGGGACGTTGTGCTGGATGTGTCCAGAGAGAGGGCAGTTGTGCTGGATGTGTCCAGAGAGAGGGACGTTGTGCTGGATGTGTCCAGAGAGAGGGACGTTGTGCTGGATGTGTCCAGAGAGAGGGCAGTTGTGCTGGATGTGTCCAGAGAGAGGGACGTTGTGCTGGATGTGTCCAGAGAGAGGGCAGTTGTGCTGGATGTGTCCAGAGAGAGGGATGTTGTGCTGGATGTGTCCAGAGAGAGGGCAGTTGTGCTGGATGTGTCCAGAGAGAGGGCAGTTGTGCTGGATGTGTCCAGAGAGAGGGCAGTTGTGCTGGATGTGTCCAGAGAGAGGGCAGTTGTGCTGGATGTGTCCAGAGAGAGGGCAGTTGTGCTGGATGTGTCCAGAGAGAGGGCAGTTGTGCTGGATGTGTCCAGAGAGAGGGCAGTTGTGCTGGATGTGTCCAGAGAGAGGGCAGTTGTGCTGGATGTGTCCAGAGAGAGGGCAGTTGTGCTGGATGTGTTTTTATTACTGCAGTAATACTCTAAAAGGAAAATGCTAATGCTTTTTAGCTCAGAAAACCAAACTGTGGTTCCTCTTCACCTTAAACCCAAATGTGATTTATTCAAATGAGTGGATTTCAATCATGGCCCCTCTATTCTTACCATTAAACTGAACCCCCATTTTATCATATTGTAAAAGGTTTATAGTTTGTATTTATTTATTTTTTTACTGTGGACAATTCATGCACATTAGTTGACCTTGTGCAAGGGTGTCTGCTGGAGAGAACGATTGCCCTGCGTGAGAATGCGCCCCCCCCCCCCCCCCCCCCCCTCCACCCTGAGCTCCAGTCAAACCCAAATTCTATTGGCTGTGGCACCGAAGCCAAAGCAGAAATACATTAATTCAGATTTCACCAGCAAGAGTCTTAAACGCTCATTATGGAAGCAAAGATTTTCCTTCACCTCCTGCTCTGTGCCTCCATATCCACCTCCTGCTCTGTGCCTCCATATCCATCTCCCTGCTCTGTGGCTCCATATCCACCTCCCTGCTGTGGCTCCATATCCACCTCCCTGCTCTGTGCCTCCATATCCACCTCGGTTCTGTAGTGATTCTGTTTATATGAGTAACTCGGTTCTGTAGTGATTCTGTTTATATGAGTAACTCTGTTCTGTTGTGATTCTGTTTATATGAATAACTTGGTTCTGTAGTGATTCTGTTTATATGAATAACTTGGTTCTGTAGTGATTCTGTTTATATGAATAACTCTGTTCTGTTGTGATTCTGTTTATATGAGTAACTTGGTTCTGTAATGATTCTGTTTATATGAGTAACTCTGTTCTGTAGTGATTCTGTTTATATGAGTAACTTGGTTCTGTAGTGATTCTGTTTATATGAATAACTCTGTTCTGTTGTGATTCTGTTTATATGAGTAACTTGGTTCTGTAATGATTCTGTTTATATGAGTAACTCTGTTCTGTTGTGATTCTGTTTATATGAGTATCACGGTTCTGTAGTGATTCTGTTTATATGAGTAACTCGGTTCTGTAGTGATTCTGTTTATATGAGTAACTCTGTTCTGTTGTGATTCTGTTTATATGAATAGCTCGGTTTTCTAGTGATTCTGTTTATATGAATAACTCTGTTCTGTTGTGATTCTGTTTATATGAATAGCTCGGTTCTGTAGTGATTCTGTTTATATGAATAACTCTGTTCTGTTGTGATTCTGTTTATATGAATAACTTGGTTCTGTAGTGATTCTGTTTATATGAATAACTTGGTTCTGTAGTGATTCTGTTTATATGAGTAACTCTGTTCTGTTGTGATTCTGTTTATATGAATAGCTCGGTTTTGTAGTGATTCTGTTTATATGAATAACTCTGTTCTGTTGTGATTCTGTTTATATGAATAGTTCGGTTCTGTAGTGATTCTGTTTATATGAGTAACTCTGTTCTGTTGTGATTCTGTTTATATGAATAATTTGGTTCTGTAGTGATTCTGTTTATATGAATAACTCTGTTCTGTAGTGATTCTGTTTATATGAATAACTCGGTTTTGTAGTGATTCTGTTTATATGAATAACTCGGTTTTGTAGTGATTCTGTTTATATGAGTAACTCAGTTCTGTAGTGATTCTGTTTATATGAGTAACTCTGTTCTGTTGTGATTCTGTTTATATGAATAACTCTGTTCTGTAGTGATTCTGTTTATATGAGTAACTCTGTTCTGTTGTGATTCTGTTTATATGAATAGCTCAGTTTTGTAGTGATTCTGTTTATATGAATAACTCTGTTCTGTAGTGATTCTGTTTATATGAATAACTCGGTTTTGTAGTGATTCTGTTTATATGAATAACTCGGTTTTGTAGTCTTCCTGTTTATCTACATAACTGCTGGCTCTTATGAAAGATCAGAAAGTGCAGTAAAACCCACTTTCCCTGTTAAATTTTTCACTTTTATTACCCTTAAATAATTAAACGGTTATAACATGCTAGCACCTTTAGGGTTGAGCACCTCACTGCTCTGTACCTCCATATCCACAGTGTTCTGTTCAGTGTGCAGCCGGGCCAATCCGGGCCAGGCCAAACCGGGCCAGGCTGAACTAGGCAGGCCCAAACTGAGCCGGGTCCAACAGGGCCCTAATGTCAAGAGGTCCGATATGAAGAGGCTCGGCATCACTTACTCACAGATAAACTCATTCACCCCAATTCAAGGAAACTGTCAACTTAATCTCCAAGCCCCACCCGAATGCTTACTTCACCAATCAGGAAGAGCCGTCAAAATTTCAATAATTGCTCAACCAATCAGAGGGCTGTAAAAAATAGCCCATTTAGCCCATCTGAGCTCAGAACTTACCCACAGACCAGCACAGCATCAAGTCTGGACCTGAACACCCCAAACGTCAGGGGTGTCAAAATGGCGTCCTGGAGGGCCCCAGTCTGCTGGTTTTCAGTGTGTTTCAGAACGAGTCATTGATTGGCTAAAGAGCCCACACACCTTGTTCTCAATGCTTTAATTGGCTGCTGATTGAAAAAAAACACACAAATACCTGCAGATACTGCGGCCCTCCAGGACTGGAGTTTGACACCCCTGCGCTATGTCATTACCTGCCAGTATCTGCCCCAAGTCTCCAAACCCAGCCCACTGTCCCGTCACTTCCTGTAGAAACAGCAGTGGGTGCTGCGAGACCTGACCAGCGGGAACCGGCACATCTCATTTAATTTGCATGGAGGACGTCCTGACCGAGCAGAGCTGGACTTATAGTTTCCCCCCAGAGAGGGGGAGCAACTGCCTTCAGAAAGACTGGGGTAAGGGACTCACTGGGACCCAGTCACTCTTTCCCAAAGGTAACCCCCTCACTGGGACCCAGTCACTCTTTCCCAAAGGTAACCCCCTCACTGGGACCCAGTCACTCTTTCCCAAAGGTAACCCCCTCACTGGGACCCAGTCACTCTTTCCCAAAGGTAACCCCCTCACTGGGACCCAGTCACTCTTTCCCAAAGGTAACCCCCTCACTGGGACCCAGTCACTCTTTCCCAAAGGTAACCCCCTCACTGGGACCCAGTCACTCTTTCCCAAAGGTAACCCCCTCACTGGGACCCAGTCACTCTTTCCCAAAGGTAACCCCCTCACTGGGACCCAGTCACTCTTTCCCAAAGGTAACCCCCTCACTGGGACCCCCTCTCATTGCACCTCTGGAAAAAGGGTGATGATGTCACTCCGGTACGGAACACTAAGCTTAACAACCAATTTCCATGGAAACGGCACCTGCACTTTCATTTAATCCCATGGTCAATGTGTTTTATTTCTTCTTTTTCATTTTATAAAAATGTGCAGTTTAATATCTATATATTTTTATTATTGAGAAGGAACAATGATAATTTCAAGTAGCATAGTAACACCCCCCCCCCCCCCCCCCCCCCCCCCCCCCGCCCCTATATTTAATCTGTTGTCGGAGGATCCCTCTCTTTGCAAACACATCAAATGAAGGATTAGCACACAGTGGACTGCAGAGAAAGCCTTTCTGAAATACAAAGAGCTGCACTTAATTGGATTTGTCACATCAGAAAGATCGAAGACAGAGCCCAGAGAGAATACATTTGTGAAATATTAAGAGCGTGACTTAATGCTCACCGAAAGACAGACGGACAGACACACACACAGACAGGGGTCGTGTTATATCTGTACACTCACACACAAAAGCTAAAAAATACAGAAATACAGTGTTTTACAGGCTAGTGGAGTATGATTTAATTATGTAAAAAGCATAATTAAATTCAAGAGTTTCTTTGATGTCACCTGAATGATCTCTTGGCTTTTTTCATTTTTCTTGTGTGTATAGAGAATTTCCCCCACACCTTGACCTGGCGATCTGCACACTCTTCACCGGGGGACTGTTATTAAGTGAAGATTACATTAACCAGCACCTGGACTGGGCGATCTGCACTCTCTTACCTGGGGACTGTTATTATGAAGATTACAGATAATTTCCCAGCACCTGGACTGGGCGATCTGCACTCTCTTACCTGGGGACTGTTATTATGAAAATTACTGAAGATTATAAAAATTAAATGTAATGCCAGCTTTGACTATGATTTTATTTTTTTTATATGTAAAGATTTACTTGATAATGATCCCAGACAGTGCACTTAAAGTCTTAACTGTAATGACTGCACTGCTGTACACACTCACCTGTCCCATATCACCTCTCTCACCTGCCCCATATCTCCTGTACACACTCACCTGTCCCATATTTCCTGTACACACTCACCTGTCCCATATCACCTGAACACACTCACCTGTCCCATATCACCCGAACACACTCACCTGTCCCATATTTCCTGTACACACTCACCTGTCCCATATCACCTGAACACACTCACCTGTCCCATATCACCTGTACACACTCACCTGTCCCATATCACCTGAACACACTCACCTGTCCCATATTTCCTGTACACACTCACCTGTCCCATATCACCTGAACACTCACCTGTCCCATATCACCTGAACACACTCACCTGTCCCATATTTCCTGTACACACTCACCTGTCCCATATCACCTGAACACACTCACCTGTCCCGTATCACCTGTACACACTCACCTGCCCCATATCTCCTGTACACACTCACCTGCCCCATATCTCCTGTACACACTCACCTGCCCCATATCTCCTGTACACACTCACCTGTCCCATATTTCCTGTACACACTCACCTGTCCCATATCACCTGAACACACTCACCTGTCCCATATCACCTGAACACACTCACCTGTCCCATATTTCCTGTACACACTCACCTGTCCCATATCACCTGAACACACTCACCTGTCCCATATCACCTGAACACACTCACCTGTCCCATATTTCCTGTACACACTCACCTGTACCATATCACCTGAACACACTCACCTGTCCCATATCTGTACACACTCACCTGTCCCATATCACCTGAACACACTCACCTGTCCCATATTTCCTGTACACACTCACCTGTCCCATATCACCTGAACACACTCACCTGTCCCATATTTCCTGTACACACTCACCTGTCCCATATAACCTGAACACACTCACCTGTCCCATATCACCTGTACACACTCACCTGTCCCATATCTCCTGTACACACTCACCTGTCCCATATCACCTGAACACACTCACCTGTCCCATATCTCCTGTACACACTCACCTGCCCCATATCACCTCTCTCACCTGCCCCATATCTC
>JAKUDI010000495.1:35000-38209 GCA_022702515.1 Ilyophis sp. 1 JC-2022
GGTTGTGTACCAGGCAAGGAGCAGACTTAAGCAGAGAAAGAAAAAAAAAAAGAATTGAAAGTTTGCTCTCCTCCTTCTCTCCTTCCCACGGTTTCCTTAAATACTGAGGATCCTGTAGGCGGGGCATTGTCTGTGATTACAGGGTGATCCTGTAGTCGGGCTTTGTCTGTGATTACAGGGTGTTCAGTCCGAAAAAAAAAAAAAAATGGGAGGGAAACTGGAGAAAAACATCTCCGGGGATAATAAGCAACTGCAACCCCTCTCTCTGATCAAATGTGTGTCCTGGGACCCGGGAGCCCTTCTGTGGTCTGAGGGGCGCCGTTAGTCGGGGTTCGTACTATGGGCCAGTCACAGTTAGGGTCAATGGGTGGACAGGGTTACTGCACCTCACATTCGGAGTACTGGGCTCGGCGCTTTTTGGGTGAAATGATGGGGAAAGATTTTGAAACATGAGTGTAGTGGGCACCACGCCGCTATCGACATAGTGCTGGTTCCATTTAGACTAGGGGATGGGAAATCTTATCCGAAAAGAGCCGTGTGGAGCAGGTTTTATATCTGTACATAGAGAAGGAGGGAGTTAACAATACCTGGATGTGGGTGCTGGTTTTAATCTTGTAAACGGGCCGGTGTGGAGCTGGTTTTACCTGAAAAGGGCCAGTGTGGGACTGGTTTTACCTGAAAAGGGCCGGTGTGGGAGCGTGGTTTTACCTGAAAATGGCGCGGTGTGGGAGCTGGTATTTACCTGTAAAGGGCTGGTGTGGGAGCTGGTTTTACCTGTAAAGGGCCAGTGTGGGAGCTGGTTTTACCTGAAAAGGGCCGGTGTGGGAGCTGGTTTTACCTGTAAAGGGCCGGTGTGGGAGCAGGTTTTTACCTGTAAAGGGCCCGGTGTGAAACCCAGAGCTGGTTTTTATCTGTAAAGGGCCGGTGTGGGAGCTGGTTTTACCTGAAAAGGAGTCTGCCGGTCTGGGAGCTGGTTTTACTGTAAAGGGCCCGTGTGGGAGCTGGTTTTATCTGTAAAGGGCCGGTCCCTCCTACGCGGCGACAGAGCAGTTTTAACCTGAAAAGGGCCGGTCTGGGGAGGCTGGTTTTACCTGTAAAAGGGCACGGGAGAGACAGTGATGGGAGCTGGTTTTTTCTGAAAATAGCCGTGTGGGAGCTGGTTTTATCTGTAAAGGGCCGGTGGTGGGAGCTGGTTTTACCTGTAAAGGGCCAGTGTGGGAGCTTGGTTTTATCTGTAAAGGGCCGGTCTGGAGTCCAGGTGTTTACCCTGAAAAGGGCCAGTGTGGGAGCTGGTTTTAACCTGAAAAGGGCCGGTCTGGGAGCTGGTTTTATCTGTAAAGGGCCGGTGTGGGAGCTGGTTTTACCTGTAAAGGGCCAGTGTGGGAGCTGGTTTTATCTGTAAAGGGCCGGTGTGGGAGCTGGTTTTACCTGTAAAGGGCCAGTGTGGGAGCTGGTTTTATCTGAAAAGGGCCAGTGTGGGAGCAGGTTTTACCTGTAAAGGGCCGTCCCCTGGGAGCTGGTTTTTACCTGAAAAGGGCCAGTGTGGGAGCTGGTTTTATCTGAAAAGGGCCGGTCTGGGAGCTGGTTTTATCTGTAAAGGGCCGGTGTGGGAGCTGGTTTTAACTGTAAAGGGCCAGTGTGGGAGCAGGTTTTACCTGTAAAGGGCCGGTGTGGGAGCTGGTTTTACCTGTAAAGGGCCAGTGTGGGAGCTGGTTTTATCTGAAAAGGGCCAGTGTGGGAGCAGGTTTTACCTGTAAAGGGCCGGTCTGGGAGCTGGTTTTACCTGAAAAGGGCCAGTGTGGGAGCTGGTTTTATCTGTAAAGGGCCAGTGTGGGAGCTGGTTTTACCTGTAAAGGGCCAGTGTGGGAGCAGGGTTTATCTGTAAAGGGCCGGTCTGGGAGCAGGTTTTACCTGTAAAGGGCCGGTGTGGGAGCTGGTTTTACCTGTAAAGGGCCAGTGTGGGAGCAGGTTTTATCTGTAAAGGGCCGGTCTGGGAGCTGGTTTTATCTGTAAAGGGCCAGTGTGGGAGCAGGTTTTACCTGTAAAGGGCCGGTGTGGGAGCTGGTTTTATCTGTAAAGGGCCGGTGTGGGAGCTGGTTTTACCTGTAAAGGGCCAGTGTGGGATCAGGTTTTATCTGTAAAGGGCCGGTCTGGGAGCTGGTTTTATCTGTAAAGGGCCAGTGTGGGAGCAGGTTTTATCTGTAAAGGGCCGGTGTGGGAGCTGGTTTTATCTGTAAAGGGCCGGTGTGGGAGCTGGTTTTATCTGTAAAGGGCCAGTGTGGGAGCAGGTTTTACCTGTAAAGGGCCGGTATGGGAGCAGGTTTTATCTGTAAAGGGCCAGTGTGGGAGCAGGTTTTATCTGTAAAGGGCCGGTCTGGGAGCTGGTTTTACCTGTAAAGGGCCGGTGTGGGAGCTGGTTTTACCTGTAAAGGGCCAGTGTGGGAGCTGGTTTTACCTGAAAAGGGCCGGTGTGGGAGCTGGTTTTACCTGTAAAGGGCCGGTGTGGGAGCTGGTTTTACCTGTAAAGGGCCGGTGTGGGAGCTGGTTTTATCTGTAAAGGGCCGGTGTGGGAGCTGGTTTTACCTGTAAAGGGCCAGTGTGGGAGCTGGTTTTATCTGTAAAGGGCCGGTCTGGGAGCAGGTTTTACCTGAAAAGGGCCGGTCTGGGAGCTGGTTTTATCTGTAAAGGGCCGGTGTGGGAGCTGGTTTTACCTGAAAAGGGCCGGTGTGGGAGCTGGTTTTATCTGTAAAGGGCCGGTCTGGGAGCAGGTTTTACCTGAAAAGGGCCGGTCTGGGAGCTGGTTTTACCTGTAAAGGGCCGGTGTGGGAGCTGGTTTTACCTGTAAAGGGCCGGTGTGGGAGCTGGTTTTACCTGTAAAGGGCCAGTGTGGGAGCTGGTTTTACCTGAAAAGGGCCGGTGTGGGAGCTCGTATTTACCTGTAAAGGGCCTTGTGGGAAGCTGGTTTTTACCTGTAAAAGGGCCGTCTGGGAGCTGATTTAACACCTGTAAAGGGCCGGTGTGGGAGAGCTGGTTTTACCTGTAAAGGGCCGGTGTGGGAGCTGGTTTTACCCCTGTAAAGGGCCCAGTGTGGGCAGCTGGTTTTACCTGAAAAGGGCCGGTGTGGGAGCTGGTTTTAACCTGTAAAGGGCCGTGTGGGAGCTGGTTTTACCTGTAAAGGGCCAGTGTGGGAGCTGGTTTTTACCTGAAAA
>JAKUDI010000498.1:0-46594 GCA_022702515.1 Ilyophis sp. 1 JC-2022
CGGTGCTATGCACTGAAAGCATGTGACAATGTGGGAACATTACTGTCAATCAATGTCTGTACTTAATTAGTGGAAATTGATGGAGATTACTGAAGGGCAGTGTGATAATGGACTGACACAAAGGTTGTATTGACCTCTTGCTCAGGGATGACTGAATTACAGGTGAGAAAACTGCTATTGATAAACTAGTGACCCTAATTATAGTATGCAACAAATAATGCAATGCTATCTAGCATTCAAAATTTCTCTAAATAATTTAAATGGGGGCAGTGGGTACAAAAGACATGTGTTGAAATGGAGCATTGAATAGAGATCTCCATGTCAGAGATGGAGGTTTTGACTGAGAGAAACAGTAACAACATAGACTGCTCCCTGAAACTGGCCCTATGATACTACAGTAGCTGTTTTTAGAGTTTCCATTGGCTAGTTTTTATGTCAGTGTAAGGTGCAATGGAGTGGCTTATGGATAATGCAGTTTCCAACGTGTGGAGATAAGCACAGATGAAAAAACAGACATACAGACAGATATGGGAACTAGAAAGAGAGAACCTATTACTTAGCAGTTACACTCCAGGAAAAAAACAGAGAACATTGCTACTTTATGACTATATGCCCTGGAAAAATGTGATAAGCCAGATTTGAGTTTCTTTTAAAAATTTAAAAAAAAAAACTAATCCCATTTCGCCATGGAGAACATGACAGCCATCTTACATTGCACTGCTGACCTCCGGTATGAAACAGAAGGTAAAATGTGATAATCACTCTCTGTAGAATTACACTGGCCTTTCACACACAGCCGGAACTTTCAGAAAAATAAAAAGTGAAATTAGCTGGTGGGTTATCGCATTTCTTCAGCTCTCATTAATTTGCAATGCAGGTCACAATTATCCGGAGAGACACGGAGAGCTTACATTTTTGCACATTGGCTCCGATTGATATTTGCTAAGGAATTTCAGCTTTGGTTTGTGCCTCAGCCAGAGCGCCAGTCAGCACCTGGTAAATTCCCCAACCCTGTCTCCATGCACCTGCTGAGATTTGGAGATTTTTCTGGCAATTAATTCTAAATGTCAGGCCCTCTCGGTTCTTTCTAGTGACTATACAATGTATTGTGGAATTAACCTGATATGCTGTTGGTATTTTATAGATTTCGTTTTTTCAATTTTATTTATTTGTTTATTGTTTGGAAGTGTATGAGTGCTTCCTGAGGGCAGAAATGTTCTGACTATTCAGGGTTTGGAGACTCTAAGGGTGTGCTTCACAGAAGAGAGCTTCAAAATGGACAAAGTGGGGTTTTTTCCCAGATAGCTTTTACATAGGCTTTCAGGGATCACCCAGAGGGACAGGCAAGCGTTCAATCGCATCAAATTGAATTATTTCATCAGCGGCTTCTGTTGGTCTTTGTTTGTTTGTTTGTTTGTTTTATTTTTACAGCATTGAATGCCTTGGGAGCTCCCCGCACTGCGATTCAATAGCGGCGTCACGCAGAGGCCGATTCCCAAGTTGTCATCATTATTGCTGCTGCTTTGAACTGTGTATTTAGAACATGCATGAGGAAAGTATTGTGAACACTTTGGGGATGGGGACCTTCAATCGAACCACCTTGGTGCTTTTGTCTTAAATTTTTTCTAATAATGTTAAGAAAACTCAGTTATTCCACACCAGTGATGGGTTTATTATACGCAGGTTTTATTTCACAGCATTTACGAACTGTGCGTTGTCATTGTCAGTGGTCTTCCACCTGGATTACCTGCATTTCAGCATGCATTTAACAAGGCCAAAATCAATGTGCTAATTGGCCTGTCACCAGCATATATTTATTTAATATACTGTAATAGTAAAAGGTGCACTATTTGCATTAGCTTGAGCACTGAGCAATAGACCTGTTTATTTTTTTATTTTTTTTTATTTTTTTTTATTTTTTATTTTTTTTATTTTTTTTTATTTGTTTCTGATTTTTTCCCCATTTTCTCCCAATTTAGTAGCCAATTGAACCCCTATTCTACTTCAATTCCCCCCGTGTAGCAACCGCTAGAGAACCACCACTATACAACCCCGTCAGCCGGTAGTAGGAAAGAGGCCGCCACGTCCTCTACAGGGCGCGACTCCCCAAGCTCCTGACCGTGATTCCAACTCGCCCGGGGCCTTATTTTGCGTAGCGATTCTCATCCGAGCCCTCCCCCCACCCGGAAGCAGCCGCCAATTGCTGCTCCCACAGGGCGCTGGCCATGCTCGGAAAATGGCAGGACCGGGGCGCGAACCCCGATCCTCGGAGTACAACTGCGCTGACTGAAAGTCAGCGCCTTTTACCGCTGTACCACCGCAGCGGCTCGAGCAATAGACCTGTTGACCGTGTGATAATCATGTTCTGTTCAACAGCTCAGTTCTTCAGATCTTAAATTAATCTTAACTTTCCTATTAGCATTTTGCTACCATTTATGTTAAGGTGTTACGGGTCAATATAAAAAAACACAAGTTCTAAATATCTTTTTTTACGCATATTTGCTAATTCTCTAGGATGTCGTAAAGTCATTTGTTGAAAAAATCACCAATTTGTGTGTATTTAACCATTAACACTATTCCACTACATACAGATGCTAAGGGCGGCAGTGTAGTATAATGGTTAAGAAACTGGGCTTGTAACTGAAAGGTTGCAGGTTTGATTCCCAGGTAGGACACTGCCGTTGTACCCTTGAGCAAGGTACTTCACCTGCATTGCTTCAGTATATATCCAGCTGTATAAAATGGATACTATGTATAAATGCAGAAATGCTGTGTAAGTCGCTCTGGACAAGAGCATCTCCTAAATGCCTGTAATGCAACTACGGTTACATTACAGTTATGAACAGTCAGCACCCCTTCTGAAAAGGAGGCCTTAGAGCCAGAGAGAGCAATCCCAAAGTGCACTGGCCACAGTATTTTCAAAGGGAATAAGAAAAAACAAATGGCAGAAATTCTTAATACGACTTCAGGCTCTAATCTTCCCAGCCACATGATTATTTTCTCCAATGGATTTCCCATTGCCTACCATTTAACCCGTCTTTAACTCTTGATAGTGGACAAGGCTCCTCCTCTATAGCTTGGTTCCTCTCAATATTTTTTATTTTAACCAATGTAGAGTTTTATTTTTGCCACTGTTTGAGTTTCTTTTATTCCCAAGGCTTGTATCTAAACTTTTTTTATCTTCAATTTGAGTCAGGTACACAAAAATCTTATTCATTCAATCACCCAGTCATCAAGCCAGGGGTGATATCCAGGCTTCTATGGGGCAAAGTCAAATTAGGTAAAGGGCAGCCAGTGGATCACTCTAGGTCCAACAGAAGATGTCTTAGTACAATTACGGTTTGTACAATTACAGTTTTTCTCTATTGTATACACATAAAAAATGAAACTATGCACACATTTCTGAAAACTTGAAGCTCATGTATCAAAAACATGACTAAACTTTAAGCCCAATTCCATTGTTCTCACTCAAATATCATTCTAAACCACAGGAGGACAAGCAGGAAGGCAAAGGCGAGCCAATATATCTGGTGGACCATGTAATCAATCACGGCCTGACCATGACTGAAGCTGGGCAGCCAGTCCAGCTGAACCTGAGCTGCTTCACAGTAGCCTCAGTTGTCCGGGCCTTTAGAGAAGAGAGTAGGTAAGTAACCACTTGAGTAGTTTTCAATACTCTCTGCAGTAATTACAGTATAACTTTATGGTTTCTATGGATATCTACAGTGCTCACAGAAATGTAGCCTATAGTGTAATGTTGTTTTGTCTTACATTTACTTCTAAAATGTGTAGCCTATAATGTGTATATACTTTTCACAGAATAGAAAGACGGCCAGCAAGAGGTGGCAAAGGCTGAAAATTCACAGACGAGCAAGAGGCCACCACGATCAACATGGTTTTGGCAAATGATGCCATCACCATGAGGAAAAAAATTAAAGACAGGGTCCTGCAAGACGATGTCCATTTTGCCGACCGTGTCTTGAATAAACATGCGGATGAAACAGATATATTGTGTTCCATTGGAGCGCAACTCTGACCGAGTGAAGGAGCAACGATACCAATGTGTGCAAGTGAGTACAGCAGGTTACTGTAACTGACTACATCCTCTCAGTACTCTGTATAGACATGTCCCTATGCACTTCAGTGTTCCTGTATTTGATTCCAGTTCCGGTACTTGATGCCAGTGCTGCTCCCCATGAATATATTTTTATTGACGAGGCAGGGGTCAACCTGCAGAAGACCAGGCAGTGGGGGAGGAACATCATCGGCAACTGTACCATTGTCAATGTCCCTGGGCAGCCCCGCGAAAATGTCACCATGTGTGCAGCTATTGGTCACCATGGGGTCATACAGTAGGTCCCTATAACACTACCCGTTTGCTAACATTCCTTGACGAACTCAAAAATATCCTCATTCCCCCCACAGGAAGAGGGACCAGAGCAGCCCATTTATGTTGTCATTTGGGATAATGTAAGTTTCAACCGGGCTTCTCTGGTCCACAACTGGCTCGCTGACAACCCACGTTTTGTAGTGCTGTACCTTCCACCATATTCCCCATTTGTGAATCCGAAGGAATTCTTTTCAACATGGCGGTGGAGAGTGTACGACCGCAGACCCCACGAGCATGTGGCACTACTCCAGGCAATGCATAAATTACATCCACGCCGACACATGCCAGGGATGGATCCGCCATGCCAGGCGTTTTTTCCTCCGCTGCTTGGTCAGGGAGAACATCACAGCCGATGTGGATGAGGTCCAGGATCGGAGGTGGGATGCAGAGTGATCTGTTTCATTGCATTTTGCAATATTTGTTTTTCAGTCAGCTGCACATTTTGTTTTGCAGTAATAAATAAATATTTATTTTGTTACCTTTTTGTATCTGTGCACTGATGTATCATTACATCCCCAGAAAGACAGTCTAAACATTTTCTTTGTAGTGTTTCTCATTGTGCTTATCAGTGAAATTACTGAATTTTGCTAAAATAGGTAACATTTGTGTTGCATCAACCATAGTAAATGCTATTTTGGGACAAAAAACCATACACTTTACCAAAATGAGAAAAATGTAACTATTTCCACACAATTTTATGCATTTGAATATGTAACATGGCCCCATGATGGTAGTGGTTTAAATGTATCACACCAGTGTTTAATTGATGCTCTGTAAGACATAAGACATTGTTTTGGTGGAAATAATCAGTTTTGAGAAGAGAGGACATGGGTTTCCAGCTACAAGTCGCAAAGTCAGAATGTTGGCTGGCAGAACTTTTTACTGTAGCCTACATTTTGACTTGCTTCATAAGGAGTCGGACACAACTCCCGATGGCTCAGAGGAGCCGACGCTCAAAACCGCAATTTACATTTCTGAACCTCAATATACAGTTGCACACCTTTTTGCACGTACACATTTTTGATAGAGATTTAATTTAATTTAGTTTTAGTTTTCTGGCTCATGGCGATGGAGTTATATTACCAAGGAGAAAGAGAAGCGAAGAGGTAAAGCAGCCCATTTCAGGTACAGAGAATATCTTTAAAAGCATGCGGCATCTATACTCTCGCGCCGCCCTTGCAATTGCAATGGGGAGTCGGTGGAACAAGTCGTACCCTGTGCTGGCTTTGATTCTGCGTTTGTTCATTGCAAGGGGACTCTGAGCTTTCGTATGAGATTATTAGAGTCGGTTCTACCATCTCAACTCTTAATGAGCACACAGGAATCTTTTATTAGGAGCACAGCCCCAGCTCTCAGACGCTATTAGTGGTAACAAGGATGGCAGAGAGCACAAATGACCATGGTTCCACCAGGCCTTGCATGGTATTTTCTCTCTGGAAGTGCCACTTCACTGGCCCTCGGACAGCTTTTTCCTTATCCTCCTGAGACCTGGGATTTTTTTTTACATAACATCTTGGATGACAAAAACACGCTTCAGTGAAAATATTTCCAAATATATTCTTTATTTTTATTGAATGTCGCTTGTAGTGTAGGTTTCATATTCGGACCACAGACTTGTATCTTGGGTAGGTTGACGAGTAGGATCAAAAAATCAATCAATTAATCATTCAGCCAGTCATTAAAAATGTGTTTCTTCAGTGAATTTCTACAATTGCATTGGCACAAAGAGAGAGAGAGAGACAAAGAAAGAGAAAGAAAGAGAGAGTAACAGTGGTAAGTGAAGGCGGTTCAGGCAGTAGAGCATAACATTATGTAATGGACAGTGTGACACTTTCTACATGGCCCAAGTAATGTAAGCAGAAGGGAGTGAAGCTAGAACAAGACATGTCTGTTCTACCCAATTTAGATCAGGACTTGACTTAGGCAAGGGTGAGATACCCCCAAGTAAGGATAAAGCCACAGTTAAGGACCATCCTGACACACAAATTAATATACAATGAACTGATGCACTTTAAATCTGAAGATTTAGATCATTTTCTGTACACAGTTTGGTTGGCTATTCTATAATGCAGGGGCTGTGAGTGACAAGACTCTGCCACCAGATTTGTTCTGTTCTTGACATAACCTAATTGGCAGCCGCGTATGAATTAAGTTAAGTGGAGATTGTGTGGCAATGGGAATGCTCATAAATAAGCTGGCACAAGCTTATTTAATGTGTGTAAAGGTGTTGGGGTTGAGCATTAACATTTCTGTCACCTTTAAATTCAAATAAAGGATAAACAGGCCCTCTGGAGCCAGGAGAAGAAATCCCCAAGCAAAGCCTGGAATAAAATGCAAATAACTCCCGCATCGACGCAACACCTTCTCTCCAAATATTTTAATTCGGGAGATTAGTTGAATTTCTGTCAGCCTGACCTTCATTAGGACTGAGTTATTTGATCCCCGTCAAATTTGAAAGCCACAGAACCTGTTAAGGATACAGATGCAATCCAACGGGCTCATATCACAATCCTTTCAAAAGTATCACTGCGTTGCTAGAACATTACTGCCGCAAAACTGGAATGCGACTGTTTATATAACTCTCTCCCCTCATTAGCTTGTATCCTTTGCCTGCATGTTCCAAGGGGTGCATTTCTTATCGGGACCATAAGTACACAGCATGCCTTCGATTTGATTTTGAGTTTTATCCAAAAAAAGAGAGTAGTTTCACAGGCTGTTTGATTTTCTTCTCAACTGGTTCCTAGGAATATGTTTTTTTTCTCGGAAACAGGTCTCTTTTAGACTTTGAACAGTGGAGATGGATGATCCGATTTCTGTGAGACAGATGGAGTCCTGGAGCCCCATTGTGGATAGACACAAGCCCTCTAGCTGCCTGCTGCAGGCTCCCCGTTGCAGTCAGCTCCAGCTCTGGCCATGCAGAGGTGGGCGGTGGCTGGGGAACCAGGGTCCCCACCACGCTCTCCCACTAGGCTGTCAGTTCTGCACCTGCCTTAATGGTTGCTGGGATAATAATCAGCCGGTTTTCCAGACTCTCTTATCAGTCCAGCGCTGTCAGGATTGTACGCTGAAAGGAAAACTCGATTGTGCCTTTCTCCTCGACTGCGAGATTTCTGCAAGCTCCCCTGCGTCTCTGCAAACCCTCTCATTCTTATTCTCGCCGCAGGTCCGGCAATAGATACTCATCTTGAGCTCTGTTATAGGAAGAGTTAATGGGTTTCTGTCAACATGCCGGAACATTTTCAATTTTCATGGCTGTTTCAAACTGTTTCAAAAGACATTAACACTATTGACTAGGAAGAAGAAGGAAAATACGATTTAGAATTCAATATATGGTCTTATCACGGCCTTTGAAAACACAGGCACTTCTAAATGCAATTTACATGTTTGCTCCGCAAGTTACTTATGCTGTGTCACGTCTGCATTCATGGTGCTTTTCCGGAATTCAATTCACAATTTCCACTCTCCTCTGTGTGTGTGTGTGCATGTGTGTACGCGTCTGTATCTAAGTGTGTGTGCATGGGGGGAGGTGGGAGTTTTGTGGATGATGTTTTGTGTGTGTATCTGAGTTTGTGCGCCAATGTGTGTGTTCGCAAATGTGAGAAGTTGTGTGTGTATGTGCGTGTGCGTGCACATGTGTGTATGAGAATGTGTGTGTACTTGTTCCACTGTGCATAATTAGAATCACAGACAGCAGTAACAGGAGACTAATGATGAATGAAAAACAGTCAAAACCCTTGACAGCAGGCCAACATCAACAGCCTAACCCTTGAAATAATTAAGATAGGAACTGAAAAGCAGAGGAGGCTGAGATTGCCCGGTCGTTGCCGAGATATACGTGTATATCGATTTCTTTTTCGATGAACAACAAAAACTACTCAGTGAAGCTGAACTACCTGAGAGTCTGACACTTTCCTTGTAGCTCTGGCCAGGGTATGGTCGTAACAAATGCTACACTTGCTGCCCAGCAATCCGCTCATTAATAGCCCTTTTTTGCGCCCCAATGGCCCTTTTCAAAACCATTAATCATACAGGAGTACGGTGGCTCGGCTGGGACAGACAGTGCCTCGGCAGTTGGCCTGGCGCGGTGATGAAACGGTGTTAGGTTTGACAGAAATGGCAGAGCAAACATCCCTCATCTCCCATGCACCTCGGGTGGAGGGCACCGCAATGAGCGCGCTGCTCCATCAAAGCGATGGCAGGCAGTCGCGGGTTCTGCAGGCCCAAGACTGATTTAATCCACTGCAAAGCGGCCGAGGGGGAAAATGCAAAGTCAAAGCAGACTCCTGCAGGGACAGGCAGAAAAGTGCCACGATTGATACATGGACATCTCTATTTCACAACAGGGTTGCTGGCTAGAAGTGCACACACAGCATGCCAAAAAAGCGTCTTTTAAAAAAGAACATATTTTGTAACATCTTAACCATCTTTAGTTCATATTCAGTGAAGGTGTAATTGTCGATGACGTTTGAAAAAATGAATAGAAATTATTTTTCCAAAGACTGTAACATATTAAAGTATTCCATTCTATATTCTACGGCTAACATCAAACGTACAGAACATGGCATCATAGAGGTCAAATTTGTGACCACGACATTTAATGGACAGGCATGTTTAAGTCATTATTGTTTTAGGGCCTGGCATCTTGCATACGAATATGCCATTGCATGTTGCTATTTTGGAATTAGCGCTGCATTTATAACCGTTATTATGACAACCGTGGTAAACACCATTAGGGCCTTTGCTGTTGTCATCTCCCCACACCCCCCCCCACCCCAGCCACACCTCAAAGCACATGAAAAAGCATAGCGTTCCCTAATAGCCATGAACCGGCCGTGCCAAAGAATCTGCAGATTCCATCAGGAAAGCTTTCTGAGGTCACTCCACAGCAGTACCATATCGAGAGCTTACGTGTCCGTTCCCGAAAAGATGGAAACAATTTTTCAGGATGATACTGCCAACCAAAATACCAGGAGCTGGAATTTGTACAACGGTGCGCATAATCTGGGACGGGAATTGTCCCGGGCAGACCGATTTGAGTTCAGATCAATGTAAATAAGGATCTGAAAGCATTGAAAAAGGGGGGGAAATGTCCCTCCACTCTAGCTGTCATTTTTGGTATGTGCCTGATCACTCTGCTCCAGTATAGAAGGAAGTAGCATTTGAGAGTGCTGCAGATGGACTGAGGGTTGAGAGAAAGGTGCTTATGCATTTTCAGACCAGGAGATGGCTCAAACAGTGTGTGCAATCAACTCCACCAGCAGGAGACTGCCTCATAGCAGGTATTCAGAGCCGCTGAGCATGTGCAAGTACAGTATATACAGTACACAAAATAATTAATGCAGGAAGCAAAGCCACCGAATAGTCAAAACAAACAAAAACAAAACATTTTGAGATGCATATAATACAAAATCTCACTTAATACAAATTAATTATTTTCAACAACAACAAAACACATTTTAAAAACAATTAAAACTATCTGCCACGTTTGCCAAAGCACTGCAAAGCACAGAGCTGTGATGTCACACGGCATTAGCATATTGTCGCTACACATTATGTCACACGTGAGTTTCTCAGGGGACTCCAGAGCTTGGGCTGTGATTATCCTTGATAGTAGGAGATTAATATGATCTATTGAAGGGCAGAGCCACACAGTTGTTTAACCCTCATGTTATGTTGACATCGTATGACGCCTTTTATTGTTTGGGGTCAAACTGACACAAAACTATTGTAATAGAAACATTTTGACACTTTTTGTGTCACCTTTTGTATGTCTCCTAATGGACTGGCCTTTTATTCATACATATTAAAAATCTGTGATGAAACATCTAATGTTAGAGCCTGCGGTAAGTGAAAGTTTGTGAAGTTTAAAACCTGTATGGGAAAGTGCCACTATAATGCCCACAAAAAAAAAAAACAGATAAAAAATGAAAAAGTATGTATATTTTCGTACATTTTGTACAGCTACCCCACAAATTACCCCACGCAACACCTTTGTATAAAAATCAGGTACAGGACTTTGAAAACATAGCATTATGTTTACTGCATGTTTACAAAAAAAAAAAATACATACAGTGGCAAGATGGAAAAATAAGGTGAAATGGTTTTTAAGAGATTCAAAAATGCAATCGGGTCGAATGACCCCAAACATAATAGAAGGGTTAAACAGCTTTCAACTCTAATCTGAGGTTAGGTTTTTTTTAAAGAAGTAATATGGAGTCCAGAATCCCCTACAACACAGGTAATTAAAGAGCTGAATGTACGCCGGGCATAAGTTCTTGAGTTCTCCGGCGGTTTATGATCGACAATATGAATGTGACAGTTCACACCGGGTGTCATTTGATCTGTCAGCTCTTCTTTGTATTAAGAACAGCCTGTAAGGGGAATGTCCAGTAAGACCCTCAATTATGCTAGCCCAACTGAGTCTATGCTCTATGAACACTTACTCATCAATCTGACTGTTTGGTTTTGAACAACATCCATGCCTTTCTCCCACTTTAATGCTATCGACTTTGAATGAACGGATGAATAAAAAGTTCACTTCCTGAAAAACAGCTTCCATTATTTGCTCACTTCTCACTAAGCTTCTGCATACAGACTGTTTTGAAAAAGTATTTCAAAAGTTATTCAAAAGTAAACACAACTGCAGTTTGTGATTATATCCAGACGTCTGCTATTCGACCCTGACTGAAGAACTGTCAAATGTGGCTGTTAGCCCCTCGGTGCGGTGCATATTTGGCCATAGCTTGGAGGGTGGATTTCTGTTGGCACGGTCCTTGGTATATCATTGGACACAACTGACACACAATTTTTGTTGTGCCAAATTTAGAGAATAAGAAAATACGTGTGTTGATAGAATAAAACTAGTCATTTATTATCAAATTTCAAATTGTATGAGCCAGCCTGCAGAATAGCACTGACCCTGAATATTTTTAAACATAGCTATGTTTACTGACACCATTCATGGTTCTTTTCCACTATAGTGGAATGCCGTTGACATGTAGACTGCAGTGGAGCATGCCGCGCACTAATCCAACAGGGAATATTATATTAATAACAACACTGGCAGTTTCTCTGTGATGCTGATTCTCTGAGATTGTTCTGTGTCACACTGCAGATTAAGAGTTGCTTGTGTATGTATCAACTTCACCTTTCAGATGTCTGTCCAGTTCATATGGTTTAAGGTACACAAAAGCCATTCTCAAACAGGTCAAAATCAACACCTACTAAATCTCAGAATGGAATAAAGATCACATTTCACATTTTTTTATTTCTTTACCAGTTGCTAACCAACTACCTCAGGCACAATAATATAAATGCTCTTCTCCTTGCTAAAAAAAGGAAGTTCTGTAAGGCAAAATCATACCCCATCTGACTTAGAGACAGGAACTGCCCTCAGGTACTTCTGAACATTTATGTAATTGTTCTCCTATGAATTCATCACACGCACGCACGCGCGCACGAATACACACACACACACACAGAAATTATTCTTTAATATTGCATCACCCCCCTCTACAAGTCTGTCCGATGTTCACAGATGCACTGTGAAGACTCCACCCCAAGTTTTGCTGACCTCCAATGATTACATCTCACAGCACTGTTGGGTCATTTCTGACAAAATAGTATTTTTCCATTAAAAGCCCAGAGCCTAAATAAACCATCTGCCTTACTGAATTCAAAGCCTAAAACAAATCTCGGTGTTCTTCTATCATGCCCCCCCCTCTCTCTCTCTCTCTCTCTCTCTCTCTCTCTCTGTATCCTGTGTGTTTGTGTTTGTGTGTCTGTTTGTGTTTGGTAAATTAGAGATGATTTATATTTTCAGTCCTGGTTTTGTTGCAACCCAGTAGAAAAGTGAATGTAGAAATGTAATGAATTTGGTGTAAACTGCGAGTGTGTCACCTTCAACAATAAATATAATCTGTCTGTGTCAACGCAATTGTACTGTCTGTCTCTCAATGTGCATAAATTGTACTCTATCTCTCAATGTGTATGATGCAGGTGAAGCACTTTTTTGACAGCTGAAGGCGATTTCAATTTGTTATTCTACAACAAAATGTGTAGAAAAGTATTATTCCCTTGCACAGTATGTTAATCTAAAGAGAGAAAAAACAGCAAATGGACCTTCATAAAAAATTTAAATATTATTTTATAAATGTTTCGGTTACTGTCATTTTTGCAAAGTAAGCAAATGCACCATGGAACATATTGTTACATTGTTCAATATATGCTTAAAATTGCTAATATACAATGATGTAGTTTGTGGTAGAACAACTATATTTGAATCAATACTAAAATGCAGCTATTCATTTAGTTACGTATCTGATATCAAATTTAACCATATTTCAACATATGGTATATAAAAATTTTGAAGGGGATGAGATTACAACATGTGCATTGAATATAGTTTTGGGACTTCAAAACTGAAGGCAGAGAAATCTGACCTACTCATGGCACGAATTGAAATACCACATAAATCAGCTGGTCAAAATTGAGCTTCGCAAAACAACAACAACAAAAAGTTTGGAAAATTACTCCAAATCTTTGACTCGTACAGTAAAATTCCAAACACAAACAGCGACGATGGAACACACAAAACGCCATTAAGGTTTCCTGGTTCTTCTTAGTTAGCCTTCATTACGTGTGCCCGTTTCATTCCGTCTTCTTTCCCACGTTCTGATCAATCGCGCGCTCCTCGCCGCTTTACGAGGCAGTCGGGGCGCGCAGCAGCAGATGGCTCACGCGCTGCCGACGGGAGGGGAGAGCATGGAGAAACTGCTGCGCAGACAGCCCTTCATAAATGATTAAGCGCAGGACTGCGGAGGGTTGAGAAACGCAGCCTAGCGTTTAAAGCCAGTAGAGGAAAGCAGGGGAGAAGAAGCACAGAATGGGAAAGTTGGAAAAGGAAAAGAGAGTGATGGAGAGAATGGTAGCATGTGTATGCGTGTGTGTGCGCTTGCACGTGTGCGTGTGTCTAGGCCTATGTGTGTGTGTGTGTGCGTGCATGCGTGTGTGTGTAGCAATCCTAAGCCATTTAACATTTAATATCTTATAGATCATAGCCCCTACACATATCTTATAGTTCATTGCTTCTATACTGTTTGTAAGTTATTGAGTCCTGCAGTATTTTAGATGCAGTCTCTCACCATCACCCCCCCGTCTCCCTCTTCCCCACTCACTGCTCCCTGCAGAGCCACCAAGAGTATCAGTGTGCAGAATGAGAAATGAACAGGGCTACTGCTTTTCATTTTTAGCCATTTATGTTATTCTAGAGATAGAATTTTGGTCATGTGAGGACACGATTACAAGAATTTCTAAAGGCATAAATAATTCATTGCGGGTGGCACAGTAGTGCAGCGGATAGCACTGTTGAAAAAAAAGACGTGCAGATTAGGCTAATTGGAGCCTCTAAATTGCCTGTAGGTGTGTGGGAGTGAATGGTGTGCGTGCCCTGTGATGGATTGGCGACCTGTCCAGGGGGTATTTTCCTGCCTCTCACCCCAATGCATGCTGGGATAAGGCTCCAGCCCCCTACGACCCTGAACAGAAATAAGCGGGTTAGATAATGGGCGGTTGGATAATTCATTGCTTCGCTTAAAGCCGAAGGTGCAGAACAAGGTGGAATAAAAACAAAAATCCCATGAGTGGCTCAGTGGCTCTCTCGATAATTGTCGCTTTTTGCTTTATGAATTTGCTTCATGAATTTCCAGCCGGGTTGATAAACTACTGTTTTCTCAATTTAGCCGGCCAGCTTTGATGTGTTGGTCAGTTTCTGCGATAATAGAATTTAGAGAGGACAACGACAGGGAGAATGCCCTCACCCCCACCCCCACCCAATGTCCAATAGCATCCAATCTAGAATTAATGTCCAAATGATAGAAACTTCAATCTGTCTCGACAAACTAATTACATCTGGGGGTAATTGCTTTATTTGTCTTGCTGCTTTGGCTGGTATGAGTAATGGGTATAGCCACCATTTTATTGGATAAAAACAGAGCATCTCATCAAAGACCTTTTTATTTCTTGAGAGCTCATGATAAAAGCCATCTGTTTAAAGACTCTGCCCACGTTTGCGCTTGTTTGTGTTCCTGTACAATCTTTATATCAAAAGAATTGGGTCTTTTTCAGAAATGACTAGTGAAATTGAGAGTTTGTAAGTTGTGCTAACCTGCCGTCATACTGTATGAATTGGAGGCAATTACAGTAATTTGCACATTTGACCCTGTTTGACATTGACTGCGTATGTAGTTAGGATACATACCATACACATTTTATATTTCATGCAATGTGATATGATTGGAACATAATTACAAAAGTTTCCTTTCTTTAATCAGCCTTCCTGAAAATGTCACAGAACCCCAGGGGTTTGATTATAAATGCATTGCGTCATGTATGATCATGGGTGTTGATGACGAAAACATATGCAGATATATTAAGAATTTTACATTTAAAAAATACGAATAATATAAATCCTGTAATTGAACAAATATGGAATATTGACACACTGACAATGACATTAATCTCCAAACACATATTCAAAAGTGTGCTTGAGATAGCATGAAGCAAATCCTTCCAATGACAGTTATTTGGTACTTCATAACAATCCTACTGTCTGTAACATTACGACCTATACTGAGATTTGCATACAAGACATATGAATGCATACTTTGTATACACATTGGGCCTGATGATGCAAGACCATTTAGCACATCTTTAGCCTCATAGCATAATTGCCTAAGTCATGTTCTTACGCGTTTGCTGAAAAATGTTTTTTCTTCTTTTCTGAAAACCTTAACAAATGAGTTAGGCAATTATGCTATAAGGCTAACGACATGCAAAACCAATAACATGACCAATGATTGGTCATGGAATTTATTTTGCACCAATCATTGGTCATGTTATTGGTTTTGCTTGTGCTAAATGGTTTTGCTACTGCTAAAGGTCTTAGTAAATTAGGCCTTTTATGTTTGATGAGTTTTCACTTTGAACCAGTGGCCTGAAATTCTACAAGTTCCATAGCTATACCTTTAAGCAAGCCCCAATGAATTAACAAATGGCAAGAGTTTTTTTAAGCTTGTAAGCTTTAAGGAGTACGGAAAACCTGCTACACAAATATGATGTGGAATGTTACTCAGCAATGTTACACAAATATGATGTGGAATGTTACTCAGCAATGTTACACAAATATGATGTGGAATGTTACTCAGCAATGTTACACAAATATGATGTTGAATGTTACTCAGCAATGCTACACAAATATGATGTGGAATGTTACTCAGCAATGCTACACAAATATGATGTGGAATGTTGTTAGCAATGCAGCGTTACTCAGAACCACTATGCAAGATATCCCAAGACAACATCCAGGTTCTAAAAGTATAAAGCAATCAAAAGGACAAGGCTGGGCCATTATGGTATGCTGTAGCATGACCACAGTGTTGTCATTGCATTTGGTTGTTCTAGCCTCTTTTAATGATTAGTACATGAGTATGCAAAAACCTTTTTGTTTAATTTTATAAACTACACAATTTTAGGGAGGTCCTGGAGACAATAGTGAATTAATAAATCATTTACAATTATTTAAGATGCAAAAGTGCAGTAATGTAAATTTGCAGTATCAAAGCAGCAGGTAGAAAGAAGATTTGTAATTATCAAAATTATTTGCCAGTGCCAACCATTTCAGATTACTTTTTTTTTTCCAGTTGCGTATAATTGTATCCAGTTATGCTGGTATTCTGATTTAAGTGAAACACACACGCACGCACACACACACACACACACACACACACACACACACACACACACACACACACACACACAGTGACAAAGCTGTGTTAAATAGGGACTTTGTCTGGCATATGCCTCCCTCCCTAATAAGTTGCATGTGTCAATTACTGCTTGCATAGGGTGGGTGTTTTTCTGTCTACGTTCCCAGAAATGTTTCCTTGAACTGCACGATCTTTAAAGATCTTCTCTACTTCATAGGGTAGAATATGGCAGATGCAGCATTTTCAATTAGCTATAAGAAACGCTGTGGTCGCTGCCTGATTAAATTCTTTTTTTTTTCTGATCAGGCTTTCATGGTTAAGATCCTGATCAATTTGGAAACCGCCGATTTTTGATGTGGAAAAAAAGGCTAAATTACTGGCAATGGATCAGTGCAGAAGCAGATGCTAAAAAAGTCAGTGGTTCATAGATTTTTCAGTTTGAATCATATCACTACTCAAAGCATCACTGTGGTTATACAGTATGAGTCAGCCCCAGTGTTCAATTAATTTCACGACATGTTCTATTACATTTAAACAAAAATGGCTGCACTGTCTGTCCCACTGAACTAGATCAAATTACTCCTAACTTGCAGTGTAGTATAACTTGAAAATAGCTGTATTCATCTATCAGAATTCCATCATGGTAATCATGATGATCGTCACATTGTGGTCATGTACCACCACTGCATAGCGCACATAATGTTGATGCAAGACCATTTAGCACATCTTTAGCCTCATAGCATAATTGCCTAAGTCATGTTCTTACGCGTTTGCTGAAAAATGTTTTTTCTTCTTTTCTGAAAACCTTAACAAATGAGTTAGGCAATTATGCTATAAGGCTAACGACATGCAAAACCAATAACATGACCAATGATTGGTCATGGAATTTATTTTGCACCAATCATTGGTCATGTTATTGGTTTTGCTTGTGCTAAATGGTTTTGCTACTGCTAAAGGTCTTAGTAAATTAGGCCTTTTATGTTTGATGAGTTTTCACTTTGAACCAGTGGCCTGAAATTCTACAAGTTCCATAGCTATACCTTTAAGCAAGCCCCAATGAATTAACAAATGGCAAGAGTTTTTTTAAGCTTGTAAGCTTTAAGGAGTACGGAAAACCTGCTACACAAATATGATGTGGAATGTTACTCAGCAATGTTACACAAATATGATGTGGAATGTTACTCAGCAATGTTACACAAATATGATGTGGAATGTTACTCAGCAATGTTACACAAATATGATGTTGAATGTTACTCAGCAATGCTACACAAATATGATGTGGAATGTTACTCAGCAATGCTACACAAATATGATGTGGAATGTTGTTAGCAATGCAGCGTTACTCAGAACCACTATGCAAGATATCCCAAGACAACATCCAGGTTCTAAAAGTATAAAGCAATCAAAAGGACAAGGCTGGGCCATTATGGTATGCTGTAGCATGACCACAGTGTTGTCATTGCATTTGGTTGTTCTAGCCTCTTTTAATGATTAGTACATGAGTATGCAAAAACCTTTTTGTTTAATTTTATAAACTACACAATTTTAGGGAGGTCCTGGAGACAATAGTGAATTAATAAATCATTTACAATTATTTAAGATGCAAAAGTGCAGTAATGTAAATTTGCAGTATCAAAGCAGCAGGTAGAAAGAAGATTTGTAATTATCAAAATTATTTGCCAGTGCCAACCATTTCAGATTACTTTTTTTTTTCCAGTTGCGTATAATTGTATCCAGTTATGCTGGTATTCTGATTTAAGTGAAACACACACGCACGCACACACACACACACACACACACACACACACACACACACACACACACACACACACACAGTGACAAAGCTGTGTTAAATAGGGACTTTGTCTGGCATATGCCTCCCTCCCTAATAAGTTGCATGTGTCAATTACTGCTTGCATAGGGTGGGTGTTTTTCTGTCTACGTTCCCAGAAATGTTTCCTTGAACTGCACGATCTTTAAAGATCTTCTCTACTTCATAGGGTAGAATATGGCAGATGCAGCATTTTCAATTAGCTATAAGAAACGCTGTGGTCGCTGCCTGATTAAATTCTTTTTTTTTTCTGATCAGGCTTTCATGGTTAAGATCCTGATCAATTTGGAAACCGCCGATTTTTGATGTGGAAAAAAAGGCTAAATTACTGGCAATGGATCAGTGCAGAAGCAGATGCTAAAAAAGTCAGTGGTTCATAGATTTTTCAGTTTGAATCATATCACTACTCAAAGCATCACTGTGGTTATACAGTATGAGTCAGCCCCAGTGTTCAATTAATTTCACGACATGTTCTATTACATTTAAACAAAAATGGCTGCACTGTCTGTCCCACTGAACTAGATCAAATTACTCCTAACTTGCAGTGTAGTATAACTTGAAAATAGCTGTATTCATCTATCAGAATTCCATCATGGTAATCATGATGATCGTCACATTGTGGTCATGTACCACCACTGCATAGCGCACATAATGTTGGGCTCGGTCCACAAGTTGGTCTACAAGCCTTATCGATGGCATCATACCATATACAGTTATATACAAGGGAGAATCACAGTCAACTAGTGAAGCTGATGAAAACTGACTACAATGCAGTGGGGGAGAGAGAAGGAGAGAGAGAAAGCAAGCGAGAAACAGAGAGAGAGAGAGAATGAGAGAGAGAGAAAGCAAGCGAGAAATAGTGAAAGAGAGAGAGAGAGAGAGAAAGATAGAGATTCATGGGTTTGTTGGAGTTCGAGTATAAGCTTGTGGCAACAAGACTGCAGTTCCAAATCAACTTTGGTTTTTGTTTATGCTCAAACCTGAAACTGGCCCAAAAAAGCTTTAAAAAAGGATTTATATCCATACGTATAACGCATAATATATTACATTTCAGAGAGTTTCAGTTTATTTCCCCCCCCCCCCTAAAAACCAAGACTATTCCTCATTTTTTCTAAACACCTTTTTTCAATAATACTTTACAGCATTTTTAACTTTTTCATTTATCCTGTGATCGTAAGGGGGGTGGCACTTCAACACAGTGATAACACAACCACAGTGTGGATCACATGGTATTCATTATAGGACTGTGCGCTGGATAATGTGTTGTTTTTTTTCTCCTCCCAGGAAAACAACCCTACAGTATGTGCCTTAGAAATTAATCCCACATGGTGTATTCCAACAGTTTGGTTAAGATCAAAAAATAAAATAACATTGAACCAATTATCAAAGTAAGAGTATTTTCCCCTGCCGCTTATCTTTTATTATAATTGGAAAAAAAACACACACAAATGTGAAACCGTGGCTGAATTCACTAATAGCAGGGTTTTGCTTTGTGATAGAGCCTGCACAGTGAAACTGTCATGCGCTCTACTTCCAGATGTGTAATCATGTGATGCGTCGCTGTTTCCTCAGAAAAGCCCCAACGTACATTTTTTTTAAATTAACGACACATGGCACATGCGACATGCGGGTCACGTGCAAAATGTGACATGTATGGCATGCGACGTGTGTGACACGCGTGACATGGATTATGTTTTCTGCGGCATGTATCACATATAATGTGGACAGTGTAGCGTGTATTACGTTTGACGCGTGTGACGTGTGTGGCATACACAATCCTGCGGTGGGATTTTGGTTTGAGGGAGGATTGAAAACACAGCTGGGTTCATGCTTAAGCTCCTTCCACATTCGGCACAGATTTTAGATACATCATAAAGGTAGCGCTTTCCGACAGGAATTACATTTGTCACTGTCACATCAGTTATAGAAGAGAAACTATTTATCCAGAAGCAGGCATTTGTATTTTCCACCGAGGCAAGATACCCTTTACACATTCAGCATATGGAACTGGAACTGCTTATATTTCATTTAAGATAAAAAAGACATCAACGTGAAATCAGTTTAAACTTCAAAAGAGCAGTAATCATCTGCTAATGTGCAGGGCCCTGTGTAAAGCGTGCCTCTTGCTTGTGTCCTCCCAAAGCCTGTAAGTTATTTGTGTCGCTACCACTAAGCTCAGCACAGCCTTCATACCAGTTTGTCTTCGTATAACCAGATGTGGTATAGATGATGGCAGGGTAGTGAATTTAACACATTTGCTGTGAATTTGCATTTAGCTCAACTAATTTTGCAGGTTTTCTGTATATTGACATTTAGTGCAACCAATTTAACACATTCGCTGCAAATAGATTTTTTCCCCACCATGCACTGTAGAGTCCTGTAGGTAGGCTATTTTATTTTGCTACTAGTGTTTACAAATGAGCTCACCTTCATTAAATCAGACAGGCAGCCCCAGTCATTGTTAGAATGCTTCTCGCATAGCCTAGCTGGGGAGGAGGAGAGACGAGGAAATCTCTGAGCTCTCCACTGACTATAGAGATGTGTATTCAAGGAAAGTTTTTCGAGTGCAGCATCACAAGTTTTATTTATTTTTTTAAAGTTGTGCAGACCCTGGTGTAAAAGTTTTGAAATGAATCCTAAAGTATGACACTAGGAAGATAAATGAATATAGTTACATATAACATCTGACCACAACAGCTTATGTGCTCCAACAATGAGGGCGGTCCAGCTGCGCGGCGATGAATCCAGGGCTTCCCTGCCAACCAAACAGAACCCTGCTGTACCAGTGCAAGCCTGTGGGCACTCACCATCCAGCTGAGGAGAACTCCAATGGGAAATGCAAACGAAACCTTGCATTGACTGAACCAGCCTATAAATTCCTTCGAAGTTACCCAACACCACTGCGATAAACAGAAAGATATACGTTTTTTTATTGCAATTATTTAACCGAATCAAATCCAGTTAAAGCTGGCAGAAATGATGTCATGGCTAACAAGATTTGACAGCAACTCTACATATTAAACCGAAGACAGGCTAATGAGTATGAATCTCTTTGCGATTCCCACTTGTCAACGTTGAGAACAACATTAGATGTATCAGCCGTAAGTCATCGTTTTGAATGCGTTTTGAGTGAAAACATTTTTACCCCCTCCTCCCATTTAAAATGGTATACCATGGGCATCCGGTAAAGCTAACCACGCTCAGACACTGAGCTTTAACAGTGCATTGTCCGTTGTGGTGAACCGTCACTGCAGTGTGGCATTGCCAATTCAATTTCTCTTGTGACAGGAGACGAATGAGATCACTGTGTCAAGGTAACAGTGGCCTCTACGCAGTAAAATATTCTGTATTTTCAAATTTATGAAAATGAAATTTCCCTGCCCTGTTGGCGAATATAGAAATAATAGCATACAGTAATTGCAGTGTTGGAGAGTGACCTTTGTGGAATGGAGGAAAAAAAGTGCTCTGTTTACAAGGGGAAATTATAGCAATTATTCTACTATTTGCTTTAAACTCTCACATATCTTTATCATGTATGGGTTTTCCTCAGCTGTCAGGGATATGAGAAACACTTTTGCATTTCACAAATTTATAGCAGTTTCTGCTTAATCATGATGGCTGGCTTTTATCAAAGGTTTCTTTTGCCTCTCCTTTTCTCATGAAAGGTCTACAGTTTGAGTTAAAAGTGAGACTTTGCAGGGCTGCTGGGTGGCTCATTTGGTTAAGGCACCACACTGTGGTGCATGGATGAGCCTCAGATTGAATCCGGACCGTGCCAGTATCGACTGTGGCCGGTAGCTCCATAGGGCAGTGCACAATTGTGATTGCATCGCCAAGGGAATGGGAGGGGTACAGTCAGATAGGGTTCCGTGTGCATTGCTATTTAGCAACCCCTCCTGGTCGGTAGGGCACCCAATTTTAGTCAAAGCTGCATATTAAAGGTCCCTCCTCCAACTCCGCTCTGTGAGAGCATAGCTGTAGTCTGCGGTGTGAAAAGAAGCAGCTGACAACACCACATGTTTCGGAGGAGAACCGTGGATGTCTAAGCTCTCCCGAATCGGCAGAGGGGTTTTCATGCAATGTATACGGCTGTGTTTGCAGAAGATTGGCCATTCCAAATTAGGTGGGAATTGGTCGGGCACCAAATTTATAAAAAAATTGAATTAAAAAAGAGATTTTGCATGAGGCTACCACAAGGCTGAAGTCGTCTCTCCTACACATGTCAATTTAACATTAGCAGAGTTTGTATCATTTGCACTCTAAAATGAAATGCATTTTTATCAGGTGTGTTCTAAGCATGAACTTCTGTGTGTGTAGTGGGATATTGACCCATTGTTCAAGAAGGACAGTCTCCAGTTCTTTGAGGGATGAAGGAGGTGGAAATCTAGTTTGCACTCTGCGCTCCAGAACTTCCCATAAAGGATCAATTATGTTTAGATCTGGTGATTGTGCAGGCCATGGAAGGCATTTGACGTCATCCTTGTGTTCTTGGAACCATTCTTTAATGTTTTTAGCAATGTGTATGGGGGTGTTGGAATATGGGGACATCATGAGGGAACAGTGTTTGCACTTTGTCTTGTAAAATGGTTTCATATTGTTTGCCTGTTACACGTCCATGAAGAGCATTCCAGTCATGAACTAATAGTTAAGATGGACCTGTTTGATCAGTGAAAGATCAGTCATTTATTGTTCAGTGGTGTGTCATTTACAATAGCTTTCCCTCCTCCATTGAATCAGTTTTTCCTGGTAGCAATGCAGCATCCAGCTTTTATGAGAGAGTAGCTTACAGATTTGGAAGAAAATTGGGGAAAAAGGGTAAATAGATGGAAAAAAAAAAATTATTAAAATGTACTTTCATACTGTAGTCTTTTCACGAAAAGCCAATCGGTAAAAGATCCTACAAGCCTGCAAACTAGTCTCTTGTGAATAATGTGTTAGCCTCGCATGCAAACCATGCTGTGATGTTATGTAAAATGTAATTAATTCAATTTGTCAGAATGTAGCTTCTATAAGTCGTTACTCTCACATAAATTATATTCTATGTTGCTTTATTTCATCACTAGTTCCTTAGAGTCTACAAAGACCATGCTGAATTAATTCTCAGAGCTCACAAAATACAGGATAGTGTGCCTCTCAATCTCAAAACCTAGGTTACGCCCCTGAGCTGTTATGACAATTGGATAGCCAAGACACCCAGGCATCATCGAGAAAAGCTAATAATGCTGTTTTTGTTTGTTTGTGTTGCTTGAAGGCCCTCCTGAGAGAGAGAGAGAGAGAGAGAGAGAGAGAGAGAGAGAGAGAGAGAGAGAGAGAGAGAGAGAGAGAGAGAGAGAGAGAGAGAGAGAGAGAGAGAGAGAGAGAGAGAGAGAGAGAGAGAGAGAGAGAGAGAGAGAGAGAGAGAGAGAATAACAGATTCCTGTGTTTGTTTGAGTTAGAAAGATAAGTTTGTGGCCACAAGACTGCAGTTTCAAATCATGAGAGGGACACTATGGTTTGTCTTTATGCTCAAACCTAAAACTGGCCCAAAAAAGCTTTAAAAAAAGGTTTATACCCAGATGCATAATGTGTAATATACTAAATTTAATCCAAGCCATTCCTAATAAAGACATCTGCTGACTAGCAAAAAAAGAATTTACAACACTGTCTTGCATTGTTATCATATTAGAGACAATTTCTCCTTTCAATACATTGGAGAGAAATGGTGTGTGATGTGTATAAGAAGAGGAGACCCCTTTTGTGCGCTCACACACACACACACGCACACACACACACACATGCGCACACACACAGTCTGTGTCCTACTGAAGTATTTATTTATAACAGGCTTTTTATAATCTAAACTTCTGACATCCAAACATTTGTGGAGGAGAGGAGACTTCAGGTTAGAACAGGAAAGGAAATGAAAAAAGGAGAAACATTTGCATTAATGGCTCTGGACCAGCAAGGCTGTTTCGGATCTTCTATACTGCCTCTTACTCCCCTGATTTTTTTTTGTTTCTCATGGGTTCCTTGTCTAGACATAGCTGGCTTAAAAAAGGGAGGGGGACTTGTAACTTAGAGCAGCTGTCACACGGAATTGAGTGTTATTTTAATCAGAGTGACTGAGAGACAGAAGAGGGTAAACAGCCTTTCTTCAGGTGTAACAATTACTGTGCAGCATATGAGTGTATGACTGAGAAGCATGGTGTAGCTCAGGTCTCACTATGGCCTACACCTCTGTGATATACCATCCAGCTTGCTGGGAACCCCTCAGAATACAGGCTGCTTGCTGTAGTCTGATTGGTGGCGGCCGATATCTGCTGCTTTATTTGGTTGTGTGCTTTATGCCCACACCTTCCCCTGACTTGTACTTCCTCTTCTCTGTCCAAACTGATCACCTCACTAGAACAATCTAACCCCAACAAAGATGTCCAGTTTGCAAACTAAAAGCCTGCTTTAAAGATATGATGGCCTGTATGACCCAAAATGTCACTTTACTGAATTCAGATAACACTGACGGCAAGATATACAAAACTCTTGCGACTGATTTTCTGGTATAAGGTTGCAATATCTACGTCAGATTTACTAATTGGTAGCAATGGGCCCAAATCGCTATTAGCATGAAATTTGTGGGGATTACCTAGGGTGACCATATTTTGGATTTCAAAAAAAGAGGACCGGGTTAGACGGGCGTTATGTACATAATACTAGGCAATTTTTTGTTTATATATGGCCTATGGAACAAGGAAATACTAAATAGACATTTTGTAAATTTAGAAATTCCGCCTGGACGGATATTTTCGATCCCAAAAAGAAATGTCTGGTCACCCTATATTACGTCACTTTCCAACTTTACTTTTGATACATAAATGCTGGATGCCAGTGACCAACCCTTGGATGTTTGGCCTCAACGCATACATTCCTTCACCTCATCAGGGGACAGGTTTTGCAGAGCAGTGGTTTGCTGCCGCTGCTCTTTGAGCATGAACCTGTCAACTTCTTCACGGGATGCCGGAGAAGGGTGTTGGGCTGTACACACGTCTTCAGCAGTCAAATCAGTTTCCACATGGGGTGGAGATTTAAAGTGAATGCATCCTCTGATGCATAGCACTCTGGAAAATGTTTCGATGTGTTTTTACAAGGCTATTTCTGATCATGCCAACTTTTCTTTCCAATCGCTATTGTTTGTTTTGTTATACCTAACAAATTAATATTGTATGTCACACCAAATTTTTGGTGGTGGGGTGGGGATTTGGCCATGATGTTCATTATCACCTGAGGAATTTTGATAAAAACAGAGATGTTTGTGTGTATGTAGCAGTGGCGTACCGTTGGCTGTAAAATAGGCCTTCTGTAACCTTACCTTTATACGGATATTACATTCAACCTGTTTCCATTTATAGTTCTTAATTATCAGTCAAGCAATTAACTGAATAACAAATATCAATGAATAGAGCAATATCAATCAATATCTGTGCTAGCATTTTACTTTGTGAAATTAAATGTGTAGCACTTATTATATATGCACTGATAGCTGGTGCGCTGGAAAAAGCGTGGTATAGGCCTACATCATTAGACTTGTTTCCGTTTATTTAACTTAAGTAGCCTAACAATAAAACAATTAATTTGCTGAATAATCAAAACCAATATGTAGCCTGTAATGATTAAGAAATGATAACAACCAAGCTAACTAACTTGAGATTGTTTAACAAGGATCAGGCAATGATCTGAACGCGATAAAAAATTTAAATAATTTTAAGACGGCACTCAAATTAGTGAAAGCGATTTAAACATTAGAATGCATAAATTTAAAGAGGACACCCTCTCGAACTGAGCAAAACGCATAATTCAGGTAAGAAAGACGAATTTACAAAAATATACGAAACATTGAACATTTGAACATGGGACATTTAAAAGTCAGAATCTTCGCATGATAACACATCATCATAAATGTGGATATAGAAAAATAGCACACAAGTGTATGATGCACAGAACAATAATGCTATCTATATCAAAATAAATTGGTAGCCTAATAATTTACTTATTGGCCTTAGTCATTAAGCAAATCAAGAAGGAAACCGAGTAGAAGAAAACAGATCGAGATTGATCATCTGTTAAAGGTAAAATTACAGAAGGCCTATTTTACAGCCTACAGTACATTGTGTCTGTGATGACTGACCTGCTGCTATGTTGAGACATCCCACCTGGTGGCTCCAGGGTTTAAGCTGAGTGTGGCTCCGACTGTGTGCTGTTTTTTCTCTTAGACTAGATTGTTTCCCCGTTCACATACAAACTAATTGTACTGAAACCATGCCAACCTTTCCCCAATGGTTCCCAACGTTGGCCTATCTATCTATCTGGGTATTTTCTCAACCCCCTGAAGTTAATTCCTGGCTACACCACTGGTCAACATTGCTATCTTTCACAAGTTTAGATGAAATGCATTAGAAACTGCAGTTTTGGTGAGAGAAATGGGTGAATTGCGTGAGACTGAAACTCAATACATGAGAGATTGAAGTCCTGAGAATGTGTTATCTTGTCTGGTTCTTGTGTGCACTGAAGTTTATGGAGCTGAGTGCAGATATCTTAGGATAGGAATGACGCATTATTTTAAGTGTTTAATGTTATATCAAGGTCTATTGGATTATGGGTAACACATCAGTTATAAGGAGTGATTTTGGAATTTGTGTGGCTGTGTGTGTATATGGCGGCTGTTGGTAGGGAGTGGTATTGTTCGTTTTAAATCCACATTTGATAGGTTCCTTGAGTTTTACACATTTACCAGAGTAAGAACTGTATATACTTCACACCATAAGTGAAACAGACCAACCAGATCATTGTGTTGTTTTATCTGTCTCCCCTCCTTAAATGTGTAGGCGACAATGTTTCACATCTTCTGTGAAGGTAAGCCAATAAAATGCAGTGGCCTTGAGGTGGAATTCCCAGCCGGTATCCGACCCTGGGGTGCTTGGGTCGGCTCCAGAATTCTGTCCTCGATAAGATTAATGTGACTACTTTTGCTCAAAGCGGGCTGGTGTAAATATGTACTTTAAGCAAGAGCCTAGTAGTCTGTTTGGCTCTCCTGATAATCAAATGAAGTGCTGGAAGGAAATCGATTTACACAAGCTGTCGCTGAGGTTTTTCACTGATGCAGTGATCAGATGTCGTCAGGTGCAGGTAGTGATGCAGGTGGGAAGTCTGTGTCCGCTGCAGAGCACAGGGCCGTCCTGTTGAACAGATTACATATTAAATTATTTCGAGAGGAGTAGCAGACATTTATATGAGAAAAACTTCAGGAGAAAACTCTGTCTCAGCAAGAAAAATTTATCTCAGAGATTACACAGCCGACCGAAATCTCGGATCTCGGTCGTCATCTGTATATCTTGAGAATTAATATGAGTTAAAAGCTCATATGAATAAAATGTCATATGTGGACTCGCTTATGGGAGATGAGATGAGAGGCTGTGTACACATCTGTAGCTTGATAATGGAGTTTGGACCGAAGATTATATTTTTTCCCCTTGCTCCGCCTCCCCCCCTCCCCCAACCTGCGGTGTTTGCCGTAGTGATGATAGGTGCATAGTGACTTCCTGACTTCCTCTGAGTCCTGAGGAGTGTCATGTAAAGCGAGATTATGGGGTTAGAGAGCTAGTTTAAACTTTGACCCTGTGTTTTCCATATCAATGCAGTTATCCAGCTAACTCAGTAATCCTACTTTGTAGAATAGCCCCCTGGTCCGGGGCAGGTTATGTTCAGGCTAATGGACCGAAACGTATAAAAGCACCACCTATAACCAATATACTCTTTTGGAAAAAGGCTTCCATGGGTGCGAATATTGAGGGGGATTATTTAGAGGCTGACAAAATCTGCTGTTTTTCACTGAGGATAGCCTGCGCGATAGGATATACTGTAGATCAGTGGTTCTCAAACTATTTACACCGCGTACCACTTCAGAAAATACTAGGATCTCCACGTACCACCATCAATGACCGACATTTAAATACACACCCGTAAAATAAACAATATGAAAACACCTATACATTCAATACAATATTAAAATACAAAAAGAATATGACCAATATTTAGGATAAATAGGCCTACCCCCGTAAAATGAATAATGTTAAAAGATAATATCTGTTGGTGTAGGCTACATCGACTGGTTGAAGGGCGACTTAGGCTACATAATAAATGAGAAGGGTGCACCTGCTTCTGTGAACAAAGCGCTGCTACTTGCGCTCGGTCCACTGATAACTGTATCCACTTTGTCAGTTTCAACAAGGCTGTCTGAAATTTCACTGTCCTCTCGACCCTAATTTATCTTCCTTCCTGTTTTGAGCCACGATGTAAGGGCATTTTTTGAACCATCCATTTTCAGTTTCTCTGCACTAGTTATCTAGCTAAACTGGCAGTTTACTGACAGGATGAAAGTCAAGTGTAAGGAGATACCGCACACGCTACGACCACCACTCGTCATGAACTGAATGACCAGGTTATTCCATCAATGGGCATATTCCAGGATGACAATGCCAAGATTCATCGGGCTCAAATTGTGAAAGAGCGGTTCAGGGAGCATGAGGAATCATTTTCACACATGAATTGGCCACCAGAGTCCTGACCTTAACCCCATTGAAAGTCTTTGGGATGTACTGGAGAAGACTTTACGGAGTGGTTTGACTCGGCCAAAAATTTATGCAACTCTGGACGGAAATAAATGTTATGATGTTGCATAAGGTTGTCGAAACAATGCAACAACAAATGCGCGCCGTAATCAAAGCTAAATGCGGTCCAACTAAATATTAGTGTGCAACTTTTTTTTTGGCCAGGCAGTGTTTGTGACTGGTGCTAGTAAAACGGTCCACAAGTAACACGGGGTAATTTTTAAGTTTTTTATAGTTTATGAAAGTACAGATCCTGAGCTTTCAAATGATGTCTCATACACCGCAATATGCACATATTTGAAGAAGCTTCTTTGAATGTTGGTACACCTTAAAACACTTTCCTGAAAAAACAGCTCTCAAAGATTTGCAAAGATTCACACCTCAGCCTGGCAAACTTAATGGGTGTGAAAAGTAGCTGGCTAACCCCACCCCCAACCACTCCCCCACTAGAGTATCAGACTCTGGATTTCAGAGGCTTGTGTTACTAACAAAGACTGTTAGTAATACACTGTATACATTGTTTGGACATGCGGCTAGCTAGAAAGCCAACTGTTAGCTTAGTCAGAAAGAGCTTGGTTTTTGTTAAATGAAGACAGACAGATAAGAATATCAAATGATACATTGTTTGGACGTGCGGCTAGCTAAATAGCTAACTGTTAGTTAACTTAAATGTGTCCGAATCATAGACTGTATAAAAATAGGTCAGAATTAAAAATTAACATGGACGCCACAGACTTCTTCGTTCTGACAATGAAACATATGCGCTCAGCACTGACGCAGCTGGCCGGTGGTGTCTGGTGTAGGCTATTGAAATTGTCGGTTATAGCTCGCTTAAAGTATGGATTACAGGTGAACCGTTCATAGCCGTCCTGAGCCGGCTGAGATTTGTGGAGAGGACAAGTGCCAAAATAAGAACTACAGAATTACTGAACTCAATTTCGTTCGGCCGCAAAACGGCTCTTAAGTTACAGCGTTCACTTTTTTCTTTGGAATAATGTTGACTTTTGTCTGAGAATATTCATATCGAAAGCCAGATGTCCAGAGCTACTGTAGCTACTGTGAATCGTGTACGTTCTTGACTCGTTTTACTTGGAATCTTTGACGTTTGATTATCATTAGCCTAACGTTAATACATGTCAATATTGTTCCTAAAATAAGCATGTCTCTGTTCTCTGCTGATGATGACGTTGTGATGGAAATTCTATTTTCCCTTCTTGTGACCAGGGCTGAAGTTGTCAATCATACCAATATGATTCCACAGCAGAGACAGATTAAAACACAATAAAACCTTTATTCCTCTTGCCAGCAGAAACAAACAGAATGAGAGAGCTCACACCTAAGCTTCCTGATTTCTCAGAGAATGCACACAATATATATATCTTAACACATAAGCATAGGCGTTCCCTAATACCCAACCCCCTCAGAGCCTTTGCCTCATGCAGAAGTCAGGTGGCTTAGCTTACCAGTTAAGATAGCTAGTTCTTGTTTTGCAGTTTCACACATTACATTACATTACATTACATTATAGACATTTAGCAGACGCTCTTATCCAGAGCGACGTACATAGTGCATTTCCGAACTAGTAACAAGTGCGTTAAAACAATCCTAAAAAGGCAAACACGAATCTAAGCACTAGCACTTTTTTTTTTTTTGGGGGGGGGGGGGGGGGGGGGGGGGGGGGGACTACACAATGCTGATAACAATAGTCACAAGGAGGTAGGGAGGGGTGGAGAGAGGTGCAGCTTGAAGAGGTCAGACTTTCTGCTGTTCTGACCTCCACGGGGAGCTCATTCCACCACTGTGGGGCCAGGACAGACAGACGTCGAGACCGGGTGCTAGTATGAAGAGGGGGGGGGGGTACCAGTCGTCCCGAGGAGGCGGAACGCAGAGATCTGGCAGGTGTGTAGGGTCTGATGAGCTTTTGGAGGTATGGGGGGGCAGATCCTCGGACTGCCTGGAAGGCGAGCACCAATGTTTTGAATTTGATGCGAGCCATCACCGGTAGCCAGTGGAGGTCGATGAGCAGGGGGGTGACATGGGAGTGTCGGGGGAGGTTGAAGACCAGGCACGCTGCTGCGTTCTGGATAAGCTGAAGGGGTCTAATGGCCGATGCTGGCAAGCCAGCCAGGAGAGAGTTGCAATAGTCCAGGCGGGACAGCACAATCGCTTGGACCAGGAGCTGGGTTGAGTGGGTGGTGAGGAAGGGGCGGATTCTCCTGATGTTGTACAGGAAGAACCTGCATGCCCGGGTTACCACTGCGATGTTCTCGGAGAGGGACAGCCTGTTGTCCATCACGACTCCGAGGTTCCTGGCACAGGGCGTTGGGGTCAGTGGAGTGTCTCCTAGGGAAATAGAAAGATTGAGAGGGGGAGAGGTTAGAGCAGGAATGTAGATGAGCTCAGTCTTGCCTGGATTGAGCTTGAGATGCTGGTTGTCCATCCAGCTCTGGATGTCTCTCAGGCAAGCGGAGATGCGGGCTGACACCTGAGTGTCAGAGGGTGAGAAGGAGAGAAAGAGTTGCGTATCGTCAGCATAGCAGTGGTAAGAAAGACCATGAGCAGTGATAACAGGGCCAAGGGATTTGGTGTAGGTGGAGAAGAGGAGGGGACCAAGGACTGAGCCCTGGGGGACTCCTGTGATAAGGGGACGGGGTGCCGATACTTTACCAGCCCAGGCAACCTGGGAGGAGCGTTCGGAGAGGTAGGACTTAATCCAGGCCAGGGCCGAGCCGCCGATCCCCGCTGCAGACAGGGATGACAGGAGGATGGAGTGATCTACGGTGTCGAAGGCGGCAGAGAGGTCTAGAAGTATTAGCACAGAGGAGAGGGAGGCTGCACGAGCTGCATGAAGCATCTCGCTGACGGAGAGGAGTGCGGTCTCCGTTGAGTGGCCAGGTTTGAAGCCGGACTGGTGGGGGTCTAGCAGGTTGGTCTGGGTAAGGAAGGATGACAGTTGGTTAGAAACAGCACGTTCAATCGTTTTGGAAAGAAAAGGAAGAAGAGATACCGGTCTGTAGTTTTGGATGTTGGAGGGGTCCAGCGTAGGTTTTTTAAGGATCGGGGTGATGTGGGCTCTCTTGAAGGATGAGGGGAAGCAGCCAGAGGTCAGGGAGGAGTTCACCAGGGAGGTCACAAACGGGAGGATATCTGGGGTGATTGCCTGGAGGAGAGATGAAGGGATAGGGTCGAGGGCACAAGTAGTGGGACGATGGGAGAGTAGGAGATGGGATACGTCGGTCTCAGAAAGGGGAGAAAAGGTGGAGAAACAGGGGGGGGACACAGAAGGGGTAGAGAGAGGAAGAGAGTGGAAAGCAGTGTCTGTGAGGGGAGGGGGAGTGGGGCTGAAGGAGCTGCGGATGTCTGCGATCTTCTCATCGAAGAAATCTGCGAAGTCGTCTGCAGTGAATGAGGAATGAGGAGCAGGAGGGGGTTTGCTGAGGAGGGAGGAGAAGATAGAGAACAATTGACGGGGGTTAGAACTATGTTTGCAAATTTTTGTGTGATAGTACGTTACCTTGGCAGCAGTGACTGCTGTAGAGAACGTCGCTAGGAGAGACTGGTAGGAGGAGAGGTCTGATGCGTCTCTGGATTTCCTCCACATCCTCTCTAATGCGCGGAGACCGGCCCTTGAGGTGCGCAGGGCATCGGACATCCATGGGCAGGGAGGAGATGGGCGTGTGGGCCTAGAGACAAGAGGGCAGAGAGAGTCAAGTGATGTGGAGAGAGCTGTGAGCAGGGTGTCAGATGCAGAGTCAATGGGGAGTTGAGAGAAGGGTTTGAGAGGGGGGAGGGAAGCAGTGACACAGGGAGCAAGAGAGGAGGGCGAGAGGGAGCAGAGGTTACGGCGGACAGAGACAGTGGGGGTGTGGGGAGGGGGGGGATGGTGTGGAACAAGAGGAAGAGAGAAAGAAATGAAGTGGTGATCGGAGGTATGCAGAGGGGTAACAGTGAGATCAGAGCAGGGGCTGTTCCTCTGGAAGACCAGGTCTAGGAGGTTGCCAGCCTTGTGGGTGGGGGGGGGGGGGGTGGTTGGAGGGAGAGGTCAAAGGAGCGGAGAAGTGGTAGGAAGGCCGCAGACTGGGGGGCATCTAGATGGATGTTGAAGTCTCCCAGGAGGATCAGCGGGATGCCGTCCTCTGGGAAGGAGCCGAGCAGGGTGTCAAGCTCATCGAGGAAGCACCCCAGGGGACCTGGAGGGCGATAAACAACTATAATGTACAGGTTAATAGGGTTGTTAATAAACACAGAGTGGTATTCAAAGCTAGTAATAGATAGATCAGAGAGGGGGAAAACAGAGAATGACCATGAGGGGGAGAGTAGCAAACCAGTACCACCTCCGCGACCAGACGGCCGGGGGGTGTGAGAGAAGGAGAAGGAGGAGGAGAGGGCAGCGGGAGTTGCCGTATTGTCCGGCGTGATCCAGGTTTCAGTGAGAACCTGAAACGTCGTTTCACACGTCATTAAAAGATATGAAGAAGCCTTACTCATGCAGATATCTAATCATAACAACAACATGGCATAATAATGACTTATGTTTCTCATAAGGTCCTCTTTAGTTCCTTTCTAAGTTTACCAAGCGAGTTTTAATGCATTTTCAAATCACATTGGAAAAGAACATTTTCTCTTAAACATGTTCGTTTTTTTATTACCATTGTTCAGAATTGTAAGATAAAGGATTCTATGAATGCTCCGTTGTCAATGCTTCTACCGGAAGCTACATTATTCAGAGAAGTAGGCTCTTTATGGACGAGGCATACCGAACCTCAGAGCCAATCGAAACTAGGACGGTGTTAATGGACAGCTGATTATAGTTTGTCCCTCAAATTGAAGCCCGCCCTCGGCAAACATGGTTTAACAAGCATAATTGTGTTACTTATTACAGGTATTTAGATATTGTAAATATGTTGTATATTATATTAAGCAACTTCTAAAACATTTAAACTTTTGTTATATGGAAAAAATATAAATTTTTTCCTTTTCCTCCCGATTTTGCGATTTACTGTGAATTGCAGAAGTGCGACTTGGGGACCGTTTTAGGAGCACGCATCACATATTCAAGCTTCTTGAGCCCTATGTGTCCATATCCACTTATCAACCCGGTATCACGCAATTTCGTGTCATAGTCGCGATTTCATGATGAAATCGTGGTGGGTGACATGATTTCAGTTCAGATTTCGTGTCCACCGCCACAAATTTGTATCCAATGCATTCCTATGCGTAGAATTCAAGCGCTAGGATTGGCAAGGTGCCCGTGCTCAATTACTGAACAAGTTTATTGTTGAAATGTTTAACTATATACAAAGTTAATAAACGTTCAAAGCATTAATGACTGTTTGATTTATTGAATATGCATACAAACCCGTGGAACCCGACTATCTTAACAGTTCGGGCATGAGCCCGAGTTACGTGAACTGCTGTGAGGTTATGTTTAGGGGTTGGGTTGGGGTACGGGAATCACAAACTCACAAAAATCATACAGTATATCTTTGTATGACTTTGTAGTGCATTCTGGTTCGGCCTATATGAATGCATTGGATACAAATTTGTGGTGGTGGACACGATAATTTCACTGAAATTGTGTCAACCACCACAATTTCATATATCACGAAATCGTGACTATGACACGAAATTGCGTGATACCGGGCTGGTTTTCTGGGATGTGTTCAGGCTCAGGAGTGGGGTCTGGGGGAGGGAGGTGTAGGTTGTTTATGATAAAGTAGAGACATGCCATTGGGAAGGTTAAATATAGAGTGCAGAGTGAAAGCTGCCATAAAGGAATGTCAAGAAATTAGACTGTAACAAGATACCCAAAAAAGGATGTGGAGCATTACTAACAAGTAAGTGAAAATAACTAACAAAGAGTAACTCATGAAAGAAAATATAATGAGCCCTTATAGGAAGTTTGGGGGCCCTAGTGGCAATCTAACATTTATTTTCCTTAAAATTAGCCGCAACATACTGCCAGCGGCTATGCTTAGTACTTCTTCAGGATGTGAAAAATACAGAATAATACTTACAGACACACATACACACACAGAAGGGCATGCACACACACACACACACACACACACACACACACATATGTACACATACGCACACACACAATTTATACCAGTGACTTCCTTCTTGAGCCTGTACTTTGCTTTAGAATCAGAGTCTCAGGTGGGGGTCTGATTTATACATGATCAAGCGATCCGTAATAAATATAGATTTTGGCTTTTGACCTGCCCCTCTTTTATCAGCAAGATGAGTGGGAAATCTAATCAATCTAAGCTCTTCTTTTGATTTGTTGTGCGAGGCATAGGCACAGCCCCTGTACATCAGGTCCTAAGCTGATCCACAGAAACAAACACCTGATTTGGATAGGACATTTCGAGAGAGACCAGCGCTTAAAACGAACGCAAGTAAGTTCTGTGTTACATTACAGAGTTCCTGAATCGATTTAACGGCAGTATCTAGTCACGTGATCTGATTGTGTGGAATTGAAAAGTTTTTTTTTTCGGGGAGCATAGCCCCACGTGCTAAGGTACTAACGATGTGTGCGCTGCAGCTTTTACAAAGCTTGTGAGTACCTTTCACGGTGATTTGTCCTTTGCCCATGTCCTAATTGATTGTTTCCTTCCTGAAGGCAGGGGAAGAAGTCCCAGGAGTGGACAGTGGGATGGTGGAGGTGACTTACTAGTTAATGGAACATTGGGAAACTGATCTTACATTTCAGGGCTGTTCCGGGCCAGCACTGAAGCTTCTGCTATTTCCGTAGTGCTGCCATTCACTTCCTGATGTCAACACGCCAGTGTCACATTTCCATATTTCTGTGACATCTTGTGTGACTTAGCACATTATTGTGGTGCATCATTGCAGAAAGGGGGCTAGGTTTGGGAGTCGAGTTTCCCTCTTTACTTCCTGTCTGTCAAAACAACCACATCCGTCACTCAAGCCCCACTACTGAGAGTCAGGACCACGGCCAGAAATCCATGGAAATCAACTGTCACCTAAACAACAAACTGATGAGATTCAGTGAAGCTGAGATTTATTTATTTTTTGCCATTAGGCAAAAGGTAAAGCAGTTCATTCAGAAACCGTAAGCGTACAATGCATGTGGCAGTGGACCCTGGAGATCACACTCTACCTCGATCACAACACCGTTTTAAAAATATATTATTAATTTGTTCTCCATAGCTCCTCCACATCACCTGACAGACCTTTATGACTGCTCACTGTATGTACATAGAAGAGGTGTCGTAAGTAAATAAATAAATCAAGTTTTACAAAAATTATGGCCTTAAAAAAATTGTATAGCCCATGTGTTTCTACCTGTACCAGGGCTTGCTATATTGAAGCTTTATGGTATGGTGTTTTAAGTGTGATGGTCTACATATAAGCCGTCCGATTTTAATTTAAGTTATTTTCTCTTAATTCTTGTCACCAGCGGACGCACGCTATAGGGAGGGGTGTTGCATTGTTGGTTTGGGTTTATGTTAAGCCTGTGTTCTCCTTGTGTACTTAGTCTTGCTGTAGCTAATATTGATTTTAAAAATGGAGAAAAATGTATTCACGTAATTTGTTGCTGTTAGAAATACAGTAATGTCATAGGATAGCTCCAAGGAGCGCTGGAGCATGTGATAGAGCGTGTGGGAAAATGCAACATTATTGTACAACCTCTCTTTGCCAATAAAACAGCACTGAGTCTTCTCCCGTAACATCTAATAAGGTTGGAGGACACAGAGCAAGGAATCTGAGACCATTTCTATTTACATAATCTCTTCAGTCTTAGGTCCTCTGTTGTGCACTCTTCTCTTCAGTTTAGCCCACAGGTTTTCAATGGGGTTTAGGTCAGGGGACTGAGATGGCCATGGCAGAAGCTTGATTTTGTGTTCAGTTAACCATTTTTCTGTTGATTTGGACGTATGTTTTGGATCATTGTCCTGCTGGAAGATCCAACAACGACCCAGTTTTAGTTTCCTGGCAGAGGCAGCCAGATTCATATTCAAAATCCTGGTATTTCATGGAGTTCATGATGCCATGTACCGTAACAAGGTTCCCAAGGCCTTTGGAGGACAAAAATCCCAAACCATCACGGAACCTCCACCATACTTAACAGTGGGGATCAGGTTATTTTCGATATAGCCATCCTTCTTTTTACGCCAAACCCACCTTGAGTGTTGTTTGCCGAAAAGCTACATTTTCGTTTTAACTGACTATAGAACACGGTTCCAGTCAAAGTTCCAGTAGCGTTTAGCAAACTCCAGGCACCTACGTTTGTGGTGAAATGACAGGAAAGGCTTTTTTCTGGCATGCCTTTCAAATAATTTGTTGGCATGGAGGTCTAATAGTTTTGGAGATTGATGACCCCAAGATGCTACTTTCTTCTGTAATTCTCCAACAGTGATCCTTGGGGATTTTCTTGCCTCTCTTACCATCCTCCTCACTGTGCATGGGGGCAAAATAAACGTGGGTCCTCTTCCAGGCAAGTTTGTAACAGTTCCAGTTGCTTTGAAGTTTTTAAGTAAGTTTTTAAGCGGTACCTCGGCCCACAAATTTAATTCGTTCCTTGACCCCGTTCGCGAACCGAAAAGTTTGTGAACCGATTCAATTAATCCCATTGAAATTAATGTAAATCCCATTAATCAAATCAAATCAAATCAAATCAAATCAATATTTATTTATATAGCGTATTTCACAACAAGTTGTCACAATGCGCTTCACAGAAAAAACCCAGCCTAAACCCCCACAAGAGCAAGCCAGAGGCAACAGTGGCAAGGAAAAACTCCCTGGTGTAATTAGGAAGAAACCTTGGGAGGAACCAGACTCAAGGGGGAAACCCATTCTCCTCAGGTCGGCTCAGGGTCTAGATCTTAATGACCAGCATGGTCAAAACTGACTGGCAATATCCATGATAGTGGAGATTGCAGCAGCTAGATGGCAGTCCAGATGTGGCGGCAATGATGATGGGAAAACGGGTGCCGATGGCGGCAGGATCGGCTGGCAGCGGTGGTGGGGAGGGAGGGGCAAGCGGCGATGGACAGGAAGCTGGACAGGAAGCTGGACAGCAACTCTCGAGATGCGGGGCATGAGCCCCGCCGGCGGAATGTGGAAGAAGAGAGAGAGAGAGAACAGTTAGGGGGGGGTTGGACAAGTACCCCCGCCAGGAGTAACTTATGGCTGCATAATCCGTTCCCAGCCCAAAAACAGCCTTTTTTACAAGTAATTTATGGGTTTATGTGTGGCAAAAATACAGTAAGGAATTAAAGATAACCTTAATTATAGAAAAATACATTAATAGTACTAAAATAAAACATAATAAGTGCACACTTTACTTTTGTGGTTGATAGTTGCTGGCATACGTGGATGGTGCAGGAGGAGGAGGAGGAGGAGGAGGAGGAGGAGGAAGACTACTCCTTCGAAGGAGAGTTCTTCGAGGGAGAGTCCCGTTCCATAAGAACATCGGGCAACTCCATTTCTGGTGTTTGTTCTCTTCTTTGTGGTTCGATGGCTCTTTGGGTGGGTGCTGCTTGAACAAGAAAACGATCCAGAGAAACTTGTCTTGTTCTTTGTTGGAGAATTTTCCGAAAATGGGACATCACATTGTCATTTAAAATGTCCATTGCTCTGCTGGTCACAGTTTTGTCAGGGTGATGTTGTTCAATGAATCTCTGCAATTCACTCCACTTGCTGCACATTTCTTTGATGACAGCACTTGTAACATGTACCACCTCTTCCTCCTCTCCTGAGTGCTCCTCCTGCATGACTTTCAGCTGCTCATGTTGCAACTCAAGAAGTTCTTCTGTGGTGAGTTCTTCTCTGTGGTCCTGCACCAGCTCCTCCACATCCTCCTCGGTGACCTCCAAGCCCAAAGTTTTGCTAATGGTCACAATCTCGTGTTCTAAATTTACAGCTGTGTCCTCCTGAAAGCCCTCAAAGTCTCTATTAGGCACACAACTTGGCCAAAGTTTCCTCCACGCAGACTGCAACGTGCGATAAGAGACATTGTTCCATGCCTTGTCAATGAGGTTTATGCAGTGGAGGATATTGAAGTGATCCTTCCAAAAATCACGCAGGGTCAAATCCGTGTCGTTGGTGACCTGGAAACACCTCGAGAAAATAGCTTTCGTATACAATTTCTTGAAATTGGAAATTACTTGCTAGTCCATGGGCTGGATGAGAGGAGTGGTGTTAGGAGGAAGAAATTTTACCTTTATGAAGTCGAATTGGACATCAAGGTCTTCTTCCATATTTGGAGGATGGGCAGGAGCGTTGTCCATAAGGAGCAGACACTTAAGTGGCAAATTATTTTCCTCAAGATATTTCTTGACAGCTGGCGCAAAAACATCAGTCAACCACTCTGTAAAAATAACTCTTGTCACCCAAGCCTTGCTATTTGATTTCCACAACACCGGAAGTTTACTTTTTATCACATTATTGCGCTTAAAGACACGTGGATTTTCAGAGTGGTAAACTAAAAGAGGCTTAATTTTACAATCACCACTTGCATTAGCGCACACTAAAAGTGTAAGCCTGTCCTTCATTGGTTTGTGGCCAGGCATTGACTTCTCCTCTTGGGTTATGTAGGTCCTCTTCGGCATTTTTTTCCAAAAAAAGGCCCGTTTCGTCACAATTAAAAACTTGATGCGGGAGGAAGCCTTCAGACTTTATATAGTTTTCAAATTCCAACACATACTTCTCGGCTCCACTTTTGTCAGAACTCGCTGCCTCACCATGCCTGATAACACTATGAATTCCACTTCGTCGACGAAATTTCTCAAACCATCCTCTGCTAGCCTTGAAATCGTCAACGGCACTTGACGTACCCGGTCGACCAGCCAATAATTCGCCATGCAAAAGTAAAGCCTTCTCACATATTAGGGCCTCACTAACGGTATCTCCAGCAAGCTGTTTTTCATTAATCCATATTAACAAAAGCTTTTCTACTTCCTCTAACACTTGAGACCTTTGCTTGGTTAACATCGTCACTCCTTTAGCCACATCAGCCGCCTTTAACGCGTCTTTGTTCTTTAGGATAGTACATATCGTCGATTTGGCCATTTCGTACTCCTTTGAGAGATCGGTAACGCGAACACCACTCTCCCGTTTTCTTATTATTTCCTTCTTCATATCTACTGTAATACGCTTAGGCTTCTTAACACCACTATCACTAGCTCTTTTCACTTTCTTGGGAGGCATGATAAGGGCTAATTTAATGCACAAAACACAAAGACGAATGTAAGAGACGAACGCACCGACGCACGATGTAAACAACGCAACGCAACAACACTGACTAATACACAACTACTTTGTCCCCAGCCGCTGTGTGCAGAACATATTACTCCGCCAAACCGACCGCGTGTGTTACACGAGTGTTTGTGTGTTCGCGCCCCGAAAAGTAGTTCGCGGGCCGATTCAGATTTTGTTCGAAATCTCTGTTCGTGGGCCAATTTGTTCGTGGTTAGAAGCGTTCGTGAGGCGAGGTTCCACTGTATTGCTCTAACGGTAGATATGGACATTTTCAAGTGAGTAGCTATTTTTTTATAACCATTCCCTGACTCAACACATTTTATGTATGAATAAGGGAATATGACCTCTGTGTCACCTCATATTTATAACCCAGTGAAACAGGAAGTCATGGATTACTGCTTGAAAGTTCCTAAACACTCTGATGAACTTTAAAAATTAAAATATAAATGGAAAAAATGCTTCAGTTACATGAGAATCAGTGCCTTAGATTAAGGATTCAAGAGTCATGATGACTCATCTGGAATTCTAAATATTTGTATTTTCGGGAGTGCACTTTTCAAGAATTTTGCCAACATTTTGGTCACATAAATATGATGCGCAGCTTTGTTTAAAAAAATGAGACGCAGCTTTGCTGACATTTTCCTTCAATAACAACAAAAACAACACGTGACATAGCCATGCAAGGGTGGGTTGTTTTACCACATTTCCACAGTACAGTTGGAAAATAGTATGGATGATATTTTTTGGCGTACTACATGTCGCATAGTAAACAGTGCACATTAAACAGCACGCATCTGCCAGTACACTGCATACAGGACGCAGTAGATAGGGCTCTGATTCAGACACAGTCCCAGTCTTTGCTGGGCTGTATACAAATATTTACATTTGATCTATCGAAACAGGCTTCAGCCAGCATTTTTTTAAAGATCACATCAGCCCTAACCACAGCTCCCCATTAACAAAAAGCATGTGTCTAAAACCATTTTAAAAGGTATCTCTTGGTGTATCTGTGCCATGTGGAAAGAGGTACAGTTGTGATTGGCTAGGGATTGACTACTTTTTTTGGGATGCGGCCAGGTTCTGGTTTGACTAGATTTATGGTTAAAGTAAGGCTTGGATGGGGTATGAGAGCCAATGGCTTGAGGTAAGTCTTGTGTAACATATGTTTGTTTTAATTATTGGCTTGCAATTATTGTATTTTTCTATTCTTAATTTTTTTTCATAAGCCTCGTTTTAGTTGAGTGGTCTCTGGAAAGAGCATCACCATTACCCTGTTCTTTCTATTCATTCTCTCTGGCCCCATCCGAGAGAATGTCAGCGATGCGACGTTATCGCTATGATCTCTGAGCACCGTCTTCATAGCCCCAGCAGCTGTTCCCCACGATCAATACAGACTCATCTTCTTCAGTACCCGCCCCCCTCCTCCCCTCAATCTCTCCCTGAATAGCACCTCCGGGGCCTGCGCACCAGCTGAGCTTGGTTTCTTAAGGCATCTCTTTCGGTTTTGATTGTGTGGCCTTGGGAAGAATGAGCTACGTTGACCCCAGAACCAACTCGCCTTCCCCCCCCCCCCCCCCCCTCAAAATACAACTAGAAATCAGAGAGAGATACTGCAGATGCATCTTAAAACAGTGAGGTCACTTTTATCTGTGAAACAGGCCTATATCAAGTTCTTTTTTTAGTTTTTTTAAATAAAAAATGCCGAATGGTGGCTCAAGCACACTGCATTCCAAAGTTAAAGCATCAAGGCAGCAAAAACATAGACACAAAAAAAGAAACACCAAGAGGCTCTAATGGTTAAATTCAATGCTGACAACACTAAAAAAAAGTTTAGGATCAAGGTTCTACTGAGACAGATACACTGAGAACATGCAGCGTGATTCCTCTCCCTGCCAAAAAAATACCTTTCAGGAGTCTAATAAATCTACACAGATGAAGATATAGAAGGAAATGCTTGGTAAGCTACAAAAGTTGTGTGCCTCCACTGAATTAATTGTTCACTGCTTAGCAAGCCACCAACTCTGTGCCAGCATTTGTCTCACATTCTGTAAAGAAAATAAAACTGTTCTCTGTGCTTAAACTAGCACCCCATTTTGTGGTCTCTTGCATAAACTATTAAGTTGCACTGACACATTCTCAGATACCAAAGTTGGAAATCTGTATGTTTGTGTGTATGAGAGAGAATGCACATACTTTATTGTCATATGTTTGTCATTACAATCACACTGTTGTGATAATTAAAGCACAATAATAAGTAACAATAAAGATATTAGTAAAACATGTAAGAGTAATAACAGTTAAAATCTATGCTAATTTAAAGAGGTCACTACCATCCCACAGGCTATGGCAGGTAAATATGAATTGTGCTGGCAAATTTGCACAGCACCTTTCCTTTCTTTGGTGGTTTTAAATTTGTTGTGTTTCAAGCACCATGTCATGGTAAGATCTTCTGAATTCTGGTAAGATATTTTATCAGATTTGTTCATATTTCTCACATTTAGTGGGCAATAGTAGGGCGGCAGTGTAGTATAATGGTTAAGGAACTGGACTTGAAAGGTGGCAGGTTCAATTCCCAGGTAGGACACTGCCGTTGTACCCTTGAGCAAGGTACTTAATCTGAATCGCTTCAGTATATCCAGCTGTACAAATGGATAATATGTAAAAAAATGCAAAAAAGTTGTGTTGACACTCTGGATAAGAGCGTCTGCTAAATGCATGTACGGTAATGTAATTTTTTTTTAAAGTGCAAAAAGTGCAGCTTCATGTCAATCTTCTAGTGGGAGCACAGCCTCCCTTCTCTGAGCAGCCAGGTCTGTCGATGTCGGCCAGTCTCTATAGCCAGGCTGTGCTTACTGCTTAGATGGCACACTTAGATGGCTTACTGGTCAGATGGCACAGTTCAGTATATTCTCATTTTTAAATAGGAAGGACTATGATTAAAAGGGCTGTAATTCCTATACGGATCACCCGATATCAATGTAAATACCCTCAGATTAAAGCTGGCAGTCTGCACTTTAACCTCATATTCATTGTTTACTTTCAAATCCAAATAACTGGAGTACAAAGCCACTGTGCACATACTTACGGACTGTGTGTGTTTCTGGTCTTATTTAACATGCAGTATATTAGATAAATCAGTCACAGCTCATGTACATTTTGAGGTTACCACAATTAAGTTGGTCCTCCATTTTCATCAGAAAGCCACGTGAAAAAGATTATTGAAAATCTACCCATGGTCAGTGTTAATTGTCGTAATCAGTATATAAGTTGGTATGCATTGGTTCGGTATAATCAGTTCATGAATGAATGAACAGCACTTATTATTAAAACAATTAAATTTGATATATCTTTTTTCTCTGCTCGGACTCTGCACACAGTTACCAGGCTGTTGAGAATCAAAGGCTATTTAAGTTTTAAAGACCATGGAAGTAATGGCATGCTGACCGTAGGAATGCTGATGGCAGCATTTTACACTGTAACAGAAAAGTAATTGAACTTTTTAATACCATTTCTGTTCTTGAGAGCCTATAATATTGCTGAACGATCAATGAAAAAAATAATGAAATTAAATAAATATTAAATACTTTCTGCTTGAGAAAACTACAAGAACAATTTTAGAGACATGGACAAGTACATTGTTCATTGCATTTATTATCTTTTTAATGACCAAAATGCATTTTATGCGAGTGCTTCATGAAAAAATAAGCTTGTTTTAGATGCTTGGTAGAAGATGTGGATAAAGTAGAGGTTGTGAACTTAAGTTTTGGAGGTTTTTTGTGAAGAATAAAGTTAACACCTGCATTTGATTGTGAGTCAAAGTTAAGGACAAATGTTGATTGAATTCAAGCTGTAGTCTCTCATTAAACACGGTCAGCAGCAGACTTAACTATTATGCAACTTTAGTGCCCATTTAAAGGCTTCTGCATTCACAATCAACAGGAGACTAGAGAGTTGATTCTGCTCATCAATGAAGTAAAAAAGTAGCATTTATAATACTATAGAAAATCTTCCCCAGATTACTGCTAGACCTTTGATATCTTATTATCTGGTACTCTTACAAGCGATAAGGTCTGAGGTATCAAACGAGCCTCAAACCATCACTCTGCTGATAGATATGCAGTACATATGGATGGATCACTTTAAGGGTTGTTTCTCCTGATGAGGGATTTTTTTTTCTCATAATAAATTTACTTCAATTTAAGGTTGGATTGTTCTCATTTGTTTCAGTGTGAGATTAAGCTAATTCACCAAACGGTGAATTCTTTATAAACCTTTTTACTCATCATTATATATATATATATATATATATATATAGTATAGTGGCTTCAGATAGTATTCATACCCCATTGAAATATCATGTGAAATATCACATTTACATAAGTATTCATATTCATATTGCTTTAACGTATTTTTTAAAGTATCATATTTAATATTTAGTCGCATATCATTTGCATGATGTTACTTCCTGCAGTATGTGACCCATCAATGTCAAAAAACTCTTGATATCTTATTTTCAGGTACTGTTACAAGCGATATTATAACCTCTCTGCATTTGAATGGATCTCTATGGAAATTGGGGGGTGGGACTAGATTCATCTGTAAATTACACTGGTACAGTATGGAACACATGGCTGGCTAAATGGCTGTAACAAGGGTGTAAGGTATAAAACATGTCCCAAACCATCACTCTGTGGCCAGATATGGAGTAGATGTGGATATCGAAATGCCCATATCTACCAGCAAAACTTAAAAAGGTCAAAGCAACTGGAACTGTTACAAACTTGCCTGGAAGAGGACCCAAGTTTATTTTGCCCCCACGCACATTGAGGCAAGAGAGGCAAGAACATCCATAAGGATCACTGTTGGAGAATTACAGAAGAAAGTAGCATCTTGGGGTCATCAAGTTTCCAAAACTACCATTAGACGTCACCTCCATGCTAACAAATTATTTGGAAAGCATGCCAGAAAAAATCCTTTTCTGTCATTTCACCACAAACGTAGCTGGAGTTTGCTAAACGCTACTGGTACTTTGACTGGAACCGTGTTTTATGGTCAGATGAAACGAAAATTGAGCTTTTCGGTAACCAACACTCAAGGTGGGTTTGGCGTAAAAAGAAGGATGGATATACCGTAAATGACCTGATTCCCACTGTTAAGTATGGTGGAGGTTACGTGATGTTGTGGGGCTGTTTTTCCTCCAAAGGCCCTGGGAACCTTGTTAGGGTAGATGGCATCATGAACTCCATGAAATACCAGGAAATTTTAAATATGAATCTGGCTGCCTCTGCCAGGAAACTAGAACTGGGTTGTCATTGGATCTTCCAGCAGGACAATGATCCAAAACATACGTCCAAATCAACACAAAAATGGTTAACTGAACACAAAATCAAGCTTCTGCCATGGCCATCTCAGTCCCCTGACCTAAACCCCATTGAAAACCTGTGGGCTGAGCTGAAGAGGAGAGTATACAAGAGGACCTAGGACTCTGGATGATCTGGAGAGATTCTGTAAAGAGGAATGGTCTCAGATTCTTTGCTCTGTATTCTCCAACATTATTAGATATTACGGGAGAAGGCTCAGTGCTGTTTTATTGGCAAAGGGAGAATAAATTTACTTAAATTAAAGGATGGATTTTTTTTTTAATTTCAGTGTGAGATTAAGCTAATTCACCAAACGATGAAATTTGTATAACCCTTTTTACTCATCTTTACCAGGGGTGCCAATAATTCTGGAGGGCACTGTATATATCTCTCTCTCTCTCTCACACACACACACACACACACACACTCACACTGATCATATACACACACACAAATGCACACATTTTCAAATGTGAAAATATTTGAAGTGTGTGCCTGTGTGTGTGTGTGCGCGTGTGTGTCTGTGTTTCAGGTAGCCCCACATGCATACTGACGGTCTCAGACGACCCTCATGTTAGCAGCTGTAAAATCCAATCTGATACACTGCTGCACACTGTCTGCTTTGATACATCAGTGTCTGTAGGTCTGCGGCCAGGCTTCCTATCATGGCCTGTTATCTCCAAACAGAGGGGACTGCTCCAGCTATATGTCCTGATCCCCAGTCACTGTTTCAACCCATTCATTAAGTGGACGCTGCCAGAGCTGTCCATTCCGGTGCGCTGATAAGGTCAGCTGTCAGTCTCCAGCTAGACGAGAGGGTAAAAATAAAACAAAAGGTTCAATATTCATCCTTGTCCTGCATCGTATTACAGGATGTGGCTTTGTCTCTAACGAGCTGTGGGGACGGGGAAAGATATGCACACAGTATAGATGTCGCCGCTGTGTCACTGGAATGCTAATGGCGTGCGTCGTGCATGTGGATCCGTTTCATAGGTGCGCGCGCGCGTCTCTGAAGACTATGAAAATGATCACTGTTAATAAAGATGTTTCTCTTGCAGCTCACAGACAACAAGTTTGATTAATGTGATTGAGAGCAGAAAATGACTTGGTGGCAGGAAGCTCAGCTGGTTCTGAGCTTGTCTTGCGTCGGTGGAAAAGCTGGCGAAGCATTGTGGAAGTGATCAAAATCCTTCATCCTTCTACACAGCTTCGGGAGTGCACTTGACTTAGCGCACTGAAGCTTTTTCATGTCACACACGCTCTTATGGGTAAAAGACAAAAACATAGAGAGGAGGGGCGGAAGGAAAGCATTATAACTGCTTTGCATCAACAGTTGCCTATACAAATATTTATATAAAATTGAATAAATACGGCTTGGA